>PVJH01030824.1:0-24400 GCA_004026705.1 Nesogale talazaci
GCCTACCTTTTTCTGCCACTGTCAGTTGGGTCGACTGTGACGGCCCCCGGGCAGATGGTTGCAGATGTTGTAGCCGTCCTGCCCTGCAGCCAGTGGTCTTGCGCAGGAGAGTGGCTTCTGTCCCCGAGGGTCTGCTCTAGGGAGGGAGCAGGGAGAGCAGCTCGGGTTGTCATGAAGACAGGCTGATTGTACTCTCATAAAAGGGGAGGCTTTTGCTTTTCTCCCCAAGTCGTTACTGCACATACATGGAGTCTGCAGTGGTGCTCGGGGCCTGTAAGTGTGACGTGCACGCTCTCACTCACACGCTCTCCCTCTGAGAGGCTTCTGTTTCGCCCCTGTGGGGACGACTTTCATGTTGCGAGTGACACCCTGTGGCCGCCATGTCCTGAGTTAGCGACTTCAGAGTGACAATCAGCTCCCCCCGTTCACTGTTCAGCAGCCACCGCCGCAAGTCCCCCTGCCCTCCCCTGTCTGTTGTCAGCGTGGAGTCGGGCCCTCCATCCTTCCGTCCACTTCTCATCCGGGTTGGGACAGGCGTCAAAATAGGCCAGGTCCGCCTGCTAGTGTTCACTCCTGTCTCTCTTGTCCCGCCACTTGCCTCATTCTCTTGCCACATACTGTTGAAGAGACAGTGTTTCAATATGAGCGTCAACAAGCTGACTTCCGCAAGGATTCCTGCAACATTTGAAACCTCTGATTCTTTACAGGTACGGAAAACTTTTTTTACCTTAGCATTTTGTGACTTCTGTCGAAAGCTGCTGTTCCAGGGGTTCCGCTGTCAGACGTGCGGGTACAAGTTCCACCAGCGCTGCAGCACAGAGGTGCCTCTGATGTGCGTCAACTACGACCAGCTCGAGTAAGTGGCCCGTGGGCCTCCCGGGGAGAGGCACGAGTGGCCGCAGACTGGGACGCGTGCAGCCGGCTTTTCTCTCTAGAGCGAGCTCTTCACGCCTCGACGGTGTGCTTTTCTGGCTCACCAAGAGCCTTCACTCAGAGAGCCTGCCGGAGACTTTGGTGGAAGAGGGAGAGCGAGTTGAATCGCGTGGGCCAGTGCCCTGCGGAGCACAGAGCCAGGGGTCGTAGGGAAAGCATGTTCCCTTTCTCCCTTCTTCATTGACGTCTTCTCTCTAACCTTCTCTCTCTCTTAGACCCATTTTATTTAAAAGTGAGATGTAAAACTTCGCCTTCCAAGGGTCACTGCCTAAAGATTCTCTGCTCCATGCTCCACTTTGACCCATAGACCAGGCTGATCCTCTCTGTGTCACAGTTGCGCCTGCTGCTGGCAGACATCCGGCTGTGGTCCCCGACTAGGTCTGCCAGCACAGCCTCTGTCCCGGCCCACAGCAGTGCACAGCCGCCACGCGCTCTAGCTTAGCCACGGGCCCTGTAGCCGTCTCGATCCATCTCCCACTAACATTTAGAACTGTGCTGTAGAGAAGTCGTTTTAGATGACTGGTCTCGCCACTCAAAGTACAGGGTGCTTTTGGTAAGCGCTCCTTCACCCCCAAATACAACTGTGTAATTGGACTTGAGCCATCACTTCTGCAAATGGAACTCCCAGGTGTTTCTTTTAATGATGTCCTGTGTTCTGATGTGTGAAGCTCTGGGTTTTGCACGAGTTAGGTTTGTTTTGTTTTGTTTTTGTTTTTACCTCACAGTTTGCTGTTTGTCTCCAAGTTCTTTGAACATCACCCCATCCCGCAGGAGGAGGCCTCCTCGGCAGACACCGCCCTTGGGCCCAGACCATCCCCTCCTGCACCCCCCTCAGACTCTCCTGGGTACGGTTTGTCTCTTGCTGCGCCCCCACACCTGCACGGGTCCATTCCACAGCTGGAGTTTTCTTTTGATTTTGCTGCAAGTGACTTGTTTGAAAGCCACTGGTAGGTCTCCCCATGCAGTCAGTCTTGGTTCTGGGATGACAGCTCCTGGAGACCATCCGCAGAAGAGAAGAGTCCCCAGCAGGCTCGGGGGGTGGGAGGTGGGTTGGCATGTGGCTTCCACTCAGAACATGTTACCGTGGCCCGCGTTTAAGAAGAGTGCGTGTGCTGCGGACGGGCTCTGATGTACGTGGGAGGAGGGCGGAGGGCATAGGGGACGATGGGGAGGAGGCAGGAGGACTTCATGAAGGAGCCAGGCGGCTGGGGGTGAGGCTGCAGCACGGTGAGGACTGAGGGCGGTTCTCGTGGATGAGAGCCAGACTGGACAGGGGACGGAGTGGGAGAAGAGGGACAGGGTCTCCCCGCGGGTCAGGCGCGCATGGTGCGCAGGCTGGGGGAGCCTGGCAGGCCCTGGCCAGCGCACGCCTTCCCTGTTGGGCTGAAATGATCCAGTGGCTGAAGCCCAAGGGTGGGTTGGTTTCTCAAAGCGCACAACATTCTGCTTCAGAACGTTCTAGAGATACTTCCTTAAGGTCAGGAACACGTTTTCTTAGTTTTAACCTCACTTTCCACAGGCAGGGTTACTCTGTAGGCTTCCACCTGGAGTCATTAGTGAAGCACATTTGCCGGCCTGCTAGCTAGGATCCTGCGGCCCTCCCCTCCCCACCAGCTTTGGCTCGGCTGGGCTTGACAGGAGATGCACAGGGGGACCCTCATTTTGGCGGGCCGTGGGCCTCGGTGGCCGCTCCTGCAGAGTGAGGAGGCAGGTGCCTTCCTGCCCAGCTGTGGCCCCAGGACAGGGTTTCTACTTGCCGGGACGGGGTGGAGAGCTGCCCCAGGACCTTTGCTGGTGCCAGTCCTGGACCTGGCCTCTCTGTCCATCCTGAAGGTGTGCCACAAGGACACGGAGAGACCGTTATTCCCCACTGACCTGAAGTGGATGCTCGGGAATGTCCCTCTGTCCTCCGACGTGCTTCAGAGAGTTTGCAGAACCTTGGGCTGAGGATGGTGGGATTCTCCCATCTTTCTGAGGGTCCCTGATATGGGGCACCTGGGTAAAGACAAGAGCCAGCCTTGTTCTGTTTTGGGGTTCCTGCCAGATGCACTGTCCATAGCCTGCAAACTGGCGCGGGGGTGCGGGGAGGAAGGTTTGCCCTGTGAGGCACGCAGAGCTGGAAGCGCCGCCTCTTCTGCACGGTCTGAGACGTGCCCAAGGGAGGTGTCGCCACCTCTGCAGGAAGCGGAACATGAGGTTCTGCCCGTCACCATGCAGAAGGGGGCATTTGGTTCCTGACGCCAAGAAACGAGAGTGTAGAGGTGTTGGAGGTCACTGCCCTGTGTGAGTTGTACAGAGGTTAAAGGTACAGCTGTGACTCAGGGAGGGCCACAGACCCAGCAGCCTCACCCGACCCCTGGGGACAGCTACGTCCTGACCTATGGCCGGCAGCCCTGACCCTAACCCACCAGGAGGCCAAGGAAGGAGCTCATTTGCTGGTGCCAGACACACTTCCCGAGCATGGAGATACACCCCTGTGTGAAGATGTGACTGGATCTCTGTTGAAGCCGGCCTGTCGCCTGGACCAGACTCTGGAGTCACAGCAGACCCACGTGCCACTGCCTGAGGGCATTTGTAAAACATGCCTCAGATGTCCAGTGGCCTCAAGATGGAAGTGAGCGTGTCCTCCTGGGCTGCAGCCAACCCATGTCCTGGGGCCGAGAGAGGCCTCTGACTGGAGGGGGCAGACACATGTGCAGGGGGCACCCTGCCTGTGCCCCAGCGCCCGCGGCTCCAGGCGTGGCCCCCTGTCCAGGGCTCACTCAGGCCTGCCCTCAGCTGCCCCTTGCCCCCATGGGGCTTCTCCGAGAGACAGGACCAGAGTCCTCTGCTTCATTGTCACTCCCTGCTCTTCATGCCTGCACCCAGAATCCCTTGGAAAAGGGGGGTAGAGCCAGTTCTGCCACAAAACTAAAAACCTGTTGATGTTAAAAAGAATCCAGAGAGGGAAGGGACAAGCTCCACCTGCAGGCCTCTGTCGCGGAGCCGTCTCACTGGACCAGACCCCACTCGCCCCACATGCGGGACATTTCACAAGCCACCTCCGTGTCTGAGTGACCACGTAAGCAGGTGCTGTCCACGGGCTCCTTCCACCAGGCAGCGTGCTTTCCAGAAGTCAGACCAGATGAGCTTCATGGACTTGGCCTTCCTTTTCCTCCTGTCCTCCCCAAGCCCTCGTCCTCATCAAGTGTGTCTGTCCTCAGTGCCCCCGCCTGCCAGACCCGGGGACCCGGGTCATCCGAGAGAGCGAGCATTCTGAGTCAGTGCCCTGGGCTGCCACCCTGCAGTGTGTGATCAGTGTCATCAAGCACCAGTTTAAAACACCTGGTCTGAATTTAATGTTTAGCACAAGACAGGCGTCTCCTGTGACTCTGGCAGCAACAATCGGGCAAATGTACCTAGATGCGCGCGTCAGTGGCTGTGGAAGATGTCGTCCGCCTCAGAGATGGCCTCTCTCGCTCTTGCCTGCCACCCCGGGGTCAAGGGTCAAGCCACAGGTGCACCTTCCAGACCCTGGAAGAGGCACACACGCTTGCACAGTACCTCTCCCACCCTGCTTGGCTTCAGAGATACGCTTGAGCAACTTCTGGTGGCAAGAAGGGGCAGAGGAGACGAAGAACAGCGGGTCTGTCCCTGGAGCCTTGCCCGTGGCGGGGGTGGAGGTGCTCTCTGCCTTCAGAGGGCTGGGCTGGGGGCGCCCTGAGCACAGCCCCCGGCAGTGGTAGTTGTGACTGGGTGTACACCAGGGTCACGGGATCCGTCTGTACTGCTTTCATTGGTGACGATTGTAATTCGCGAATATAAAACAAGGAAATGTTTGTAGCGTCTTTTCTTTGTATTTTGGTAGTATCTCTGGGAGGTTGCTCTAAAACTTACCTTCCAATGACTTGACTTTTGCAGGCCCCAAATTCTCACCAGCCCGTCTCCATCAAAATCCATTCCAATTCCACAGCCCTTCCGACCAGCAGACGAAGATCATCGAAATCAGTTTGGGCAGCGAGACCGCTCCTCCTCGGCCCCCAATGTTCACATCAACACCATCGAACCCGTCAATATCGACGTGAGTAGCCGCTTCCTCCCCCTCCAGTCACAGGCAGAGGGGCAGAGGGACTGGCTAGTGCTGTGGGTGACCTCAAACACTGACAGCCAAACCCATGGCCAGCAGGTCCATCCGGACTCACAGAAACCTGGTGGACCGAGGGACACTGCTGCCTGTGCCTCCTGTGGAGTGGGGGCCGGGCTCGCTCTTCCTGCCTTCGGATACCTGACTGATCCCCAGTCACTTCCCCTCCCCGAGGCAAAGAGAAGCGGTGTGTGCAGAGCACCGGCCCTCGGCTTCTTTGTGGAGGCCGTCGGACACCTTCCCCCAATGGCCCCAAAGCTCTGTTTTGACTGAGCTGCAGCATTTACAGACTGTGTTCATCACCCATCACTTGCTCTTCTGTGACAAGGGCCGCCCTCTGTGCTGTCCCATGCTGTCCTGAACAGGTGCTTGGGCTTCTCTCCTTCGACCAGCGGGAGCCCCTGTGCACCATGGCTGCCCTTCTGAGTGGTCTCTGTGACCCCTGTTCCACTCTGCCAGGTGACCCCTCACATTGTAAAGCTATTTTAGAGTTGCACAAGCACGTTAGTGTCACTTGATAAATGTGTCTCCCTTAGAGACTAAATAAGGAGGATCAGTTCGCTCTGAAGTCCTGGATAGCAGAATCCACCCCAGTGCCATTCCTTGCCCAGAACTGCGTGCCCATGAAAAACCTGGCTCACAGGGAGCATCTGGTCAGCTTATGGGTTTTCTATGTACTCCCCATTGCGTGCATTTGGGGAAAGCAGTGTTCAGTCAGGCGGCCCCGAATCAGCTTCTGGTGGAAACGTTGGGGCTGTTGTCACTGCCAGCAGGCACGTGCTCTGAGTAAGCCCTGCCCCTGTTTGTTTGTAGGACTTGATTCGAGACCAGGGCTTTCGTGGTGATGGAGGTAAGCAATGACCTCACTTAAAACCCGTTGTTGGCGGGGGGGTGGGGGGGGGGTGCCATGCTTTGCTGCCTACCCCCTTTATACTCGCTTTGTTCACAGACAGACACAGAGAGCACTTAGAGTTTAATACTGACCCTTACGTTTCGGGTGAGACGTTCACTGCCTGATCTAATAGGAAGCCTGGTCTTCACCTGCTCTGGGCGAGAATTTTGAAACCCCGTGCCAGTGGCAGCACCTGCCAAGCCAGAGTAGCTCACTGCCGCTGGCCTCCCAGCTCGGGCTGAGGATCTCTCTCAGAGTCTGCTTCCCCAGGCCAGGGGTGGAGGGGGTGCAGGGGAAGCCCTTCCCTTCAGCCCCAGGTTCGCAGAACAATAGGATAAAGAGCCCCCTGCTCGCCCCTGAGTCCAGTTGCAGAGCCTCGAAGGAGACACGGAATGGCGCTTGGGTGCCGAGCCTCTGCGGGGGGTGCCCCTACCACTTGGTCTCTTCCCCGGACTCTGCCCCCAAGGGCTGGTCTGTGTCTGTCCACCTGGGCAGCGAGCAGGGTGGACCCCTGGGCTGTGCAGACGGCGCGTCTCCTGTGGCGTGGGGCTCCTGCAGAGCCGATGCTGGTGTTTTCCGTCTGTCCCCCGTGAGCCTCCAGTAAACGTTGTGGCCAGCATGCCTGCCCTGTGTCCGCGTCGCTGTGGCTTCTGGTGATTCTGCCCCACCCACCCAGCGTCTGAGTGTCGCCATCCTGTCCGCACTCGCGCTCGCTCAGCGGCCCTTCTCGTCCTTCCAGGAGTGGCTCTGAACCATTGGGATGGGGTGAAGGTAGTCGGACTTGGTCAGAGGTCCAGAAGGGTTTTGTTAGCAGGCTGCGAGTCCTCATATTCCCGCCCATGACTTCTTTCATTTCTTCTGTGTGTCTGTCTTCCTGTGTCTGCCTGCCCCTCTCTCTCTTCTAACAGCCCCTTTGAACCAGCTGGCGCGCTGCCTTCGGAAATGCCCGTCCCGGACTCCCAGCCCCCTCCTCCATTCTGTCCCCAGTGAACTAGTGTTTGATTTTGAGCCTGGCCCCGTGTGCAGAGGTAGAGAGGCTCTTCTTTCTCGTTTTCGCCCAAAGCAAACTCAGTAGAAACCCCAGATGCCGTGTGTGCCTCCCCCTCCCGGCGTGTGCTTGTTGGTGTCAGCCAGCCTGCCCGCGACGCGCTGAATGTGCCGCGCCACCGCTCGCCCCACGCTTCTGTGTGCCGGCCACTGTTGCGCTCTCGTCTCCTGCCGTGCTGCCTTCCCCTTGTCTTGGTGACCCCCTCCCACCGGGCGGGGGCCAGCAAGCGCTAAGCGACCAGCTTGCCGGCGGTTAACCCTGGTCGCGTCCGTCGCTAGCGTTTGCCAGCACCTGCAGCAGCACGGTCACAGGGGCCGCAGCTGGGCTTTTGGGCTCCTTTGTCTGAGACTTCTCGTCCTAGTCGTAGTCGTGTTCGTCCTGATGTTGCCCAGGGACCTTTTAAGTTCTGTCGAAAGCAGAGGGTGGGAGAAAACCAAGTCTGAGTGTGTTTGGGGGTGGGTGTCGCAGAGCTCAGGGACGTGTGAGGCTGCCATGGCAGTCACGGTGCAGTCGTCGGGGGAGGAGGGCACACTTTCACTCTCAGCTCATCTCGTCCGACTTTGGGGGTGTGTGTGTGTGTATGTGTGTGTATGTGTATGTATGTGTGTGTTTCATCAGAATCGGGCAGGTGTTTTGCAGAGCCATTCAGAGCGGTGGGTGTGCTGCCCCTGCTGGGTCTCTGCGCACAGTGGGTACACAGGGGCGTGATGTTTCCCAGCAGCCTGGCCCAGCCCCTGGGTGGGAGGGAGACTGAGGGGTTGCCAGGCCTTCCAGCATTGAGGCTCTCTGCTGCAGAGGAACCAGACCTAGAGGTTCCCAGATGGGGGGTGTCAGGGGGTCCAGTATTTGGAGATTTATCATTTTTAAGCTGTACTTAAACACGGATGTTTGTAGTGTCTGTCCCCATAGAGAAATGGTTTCCCCTGCAGGCTCTGAACCAGTCACCCCAGTGTGTGCCTGCAGTGCAGATCTTAGAGCGACAGGGAACCATTGCATTCATCACCTGCCCATCCCACAAGGTCCCCTCTTAGTAAGCTGAGACTCCCCGCCCTGTGTAGCCGCCAGCCCCTGCTCCTTGAACAGGGCTTTTCTCTGTCCCGGCCTTAGGGTCCACCACAGGCTTGTCGGCCACCCCGCCCGCGTCCTTACCCGGCTCCCTCACAAATGTGAAAGCCTTACAGAAGTCCCCAGGACCGCAGCGGGAGCGGAAGTCCTCGTCGTCATCCTCAGAAGACAGGAATCGCATGGTGAGCCTGGGCTCCGGGTGCCGTGATGTGTCCTCAGGGCTGCTGACCCTCAGCCCACATGGGAGGTGTGTCAGCACAGTCCCCGGCACTGAGACTCGCCCTGCCCCTCCTGTCGCTGATCCGGGAGCCGCTCTCAGGGAGACTGAGGAAGGGCAGCCTGCTTCTGAAGCACAGGACCAGGGGGGCGCAGCTGACACTTGACTCTCCCAGAGGGCTCGTCTGCAGTGTAGAGATCGACCGCAGGGCCGACCACCTTCCAAACTCACACAGTGAAATGTGTGCTGCCAAACAGTCGTGTTTAAAACGAACCACTTAGTGGTAGCAGCAGCCGCTGGTGGTGAGGTGGACCGAGGGCTTGGTCTGAGAAGTCACACGGATTGAGGTCCTGTGGTGCAGGGAGGGAGCGCCAGTGCCACGTCCTTCCCCCAGTGATCAGCAGGCACCACGTTTGCGGGTGGTCATTTTAGGGGCTCTGGATCCCAAATCAGCCATAAGTAGGTGCTGCTTATCTTGTCCTTCATGGCCTCCCAGTGATAACAAGCGGTTGTATTGATCATAGTCACATACAGGTCTCCTTAAGCACAGAGACCTCCTGTTTCTCTCACACTGCTGACTGGGTCTGAAGTTCAAGTTGAGCGTATATGAAGGGTTCTTCCGGGGGTGTCTGATAAAAACAGATCTGCGTCTCTTCCCAGCCCCTGCCCCTCTTAGATAGATGTGAGGCCGTGACAGTGCGAGGTGTGAGTACTTCCCTTTTGGTTTGACTTGGTTTTACCTTTGCCCTGTCTGCCCAAGAAAACCCTGGGAAGACGGGATTCAAGCGACGACTGGGAGATCCCCGATGGGCAGATCACCGTGGGACAGAGGATCGGGTCGGGGTCCTTTGGAACCGTCTACAAGGGCAAGTGGCACGGTGCGTATGTGACGGGCCAGCTGCCCACGCCTGCCCCGTGAGTGTGAGCGGCCTCGTGGTGAGGCTGCCTTCTGCTCCAGGAGACCCTGCTCAGGCATGCCTCTCTCTGCTGACCCCCAAGTCGGCGTGCGGGAAGCGTCCTGAGCAGAGGAGGCCTGTGTGGCTGGTACGGACACAAGAGTGTCCAGCCTCACTGTGCATCCAACCGCGCACAGAGTGCTAAAAGGGGGCTCATCCTCTGCTTCTCCACGTTCTCTCAAACGTGCTCCTGACTGTGCTTGTGCTGGAGCTTGACTGGTGGGAGCGGCCCTGCACCCGCCGCTCCTCTGGCAGGACTGGGTCCTCCGGATGCAGCCATCAGAAGGCCAGCCCGTGCCTCCTCGCCGAGTCATCGCGACATACGTGACAAGGAGAGAGACCCAGGCTCCTCCAGGTGCAGGGCAGGGGGTCAAGCAGCGGGCGTTGCAGGGCCGGGCCCGGGAGAGCTGCTCGAGCACTACCTGCCAGGGGCTGCTGGGTAGGAGCACGTAGATGTCTTGTAAAAAAGGAATGCGTCTTTTCAAGTGATCACTGCTTTCTGTCCATAAATGGTCACACCGCCCCAAAGGGCACAGTGGTGTTCACTGAGTGATAACACCTTTGGGGAATTATAGTTTTTCTTGATGCTTACAACCTGAAGCTTTTTATGCCCTGCTAGTTGAGAATAAGGGATACAAGTTTAACTTATTCTTGAAGTGCCACGTATGTACAAATAGCAGACACTTCATGCAGGCCTCCCCCCAATGGCTAGGGAGCACGGCTAGCTGGCATCTGGAAGCCCGCTGTGCCTCTTCCAGCCTCTGAGGATACCTCATCCCCACCCCCGCCCCCACCCACCCCCCACCCCCCCAGCAGAACTGCTGGCAGGGTCCACTGTGCCTGGCCTCTGTCAGGCTTGCTCCTCAGCCGTGCCCACCGCCTTGGCATGATGAATCCTTTCTCCTGCAGAGTCACCGGCACACACTCACTTCACTTGCAAAAAGGACTACGCTGGCAGGGCCATTGTGAATGTTCTAGTCCTTGACCTTTGGTGACACGGCCAGTCCACGTGTGGGTGGGGCGCTGGGGTGGGGGGATGGAAGGGGTGTCCTGCACACCTGCTGGATATAATGGCTGCTGCCGGCTCCTTTGCGTGCTGTCTCTGCGCACCCTGCCTGGCAGAGCTCAGAGTCGCTTGTAGACAGGTGTCATTGTGACCCATGCACTTTGGAGATGGGCACTCTTGTGCAGAAACAGGGCTGCCGTTTTCTGTGGGAAGCCGAGCACTGTGGGGCTCCCCTTGCTTGGGAAACGCGTCTGAGCAACGGTGTTGCTGCCCAAGACCCCGAGGGGCTCAGAGAGGCTCCTGGGAAGGCCTGGGGCTGCTGGGTGGGGTGTCCTGAACACAAGAGCGCCATCCTCATGGGCTTCCTCTTGGTGCCGAAAAGATCAGGGTCGATTCGGGAACCACGCCCTTCTTGTATGGATTGGGGCCCGGTTTTAAATCCCCATGGAGTCTTTGCTTTAAATTCAAAGAGATTGGAGCAACTGTTGACATGACATTGTCTTGTAGGTGACGTGGCGGTGAAGATGCTGAATGTGACAGCACCCACACCTCAGCAGTTACAAGCCTTCAAAAACGAAGTAGGAGTCCTCAGGTGAGGGGTGGGGGCTCTGTCCTGGTCGCTGCACAGGTGTGCTCAGAGTAGCCGGCTCTGGGCAGAGGCCTTCCAAGTTCGGCATATATGATTCCCAGTCTTTCCAGGAAAGACTGCACCTGCTATCAGACTGAGGAGTGGAAACAGTAGTTTAGTGATTCTCAAACTCTGGTGCTCTCCAAGTAAAAGCTTACCCGACCAGAGACAGAGAGACCGTATCTCGCCCGGTGCTCTGGGACTTGAGGAGCCGATCTGAGTGTGCAGGGGAGACATGTGGTGGACTCGAGGGAGGAAGAGCATAGCGCATCCAGAAGAGACTGGGGAATCGAACTTTCTGACCTCCCCACCACTGTCATCCTCAGATAGCCTCTCAGCCTAGACTCTAAACCAGGAATTTCCCCCAAAGTCTTCTTTACACCAAAAGGCAGTTAGCTTAGTCAGGAAGACCTGCCCTGAGCATTGGAGGGCCAGCCCCTGTGGGGATGGAGTGGACAGCAGCTGTTGGACACCGGTGTCACTGCGGGGACAGGTGGGGACTGTCCAGTTGTCGGTTCTGCAGGGTGTGTTCTCAAGGACAACAAAGGCATACGTGAGGGTGTTTTTAAAGATGTCATAATTGAAATATGGAGTGATGTGACACATGTATTAATTCCCAGCTACTAAAACAAAGACAAGAAAAGGATGTTGAAGAGGCAGCAAACCGCGTCGGGCTTAGTCTGGGGCAGCACAGGAACACCAGTCTTGAGTTACTGGAAAATGACCTTTTCTCCCCCCAGGAAAACACCCCAAGTAGAAGAGCGAACCCCTCCTATTTTTTAAAAATCGTTTTATTGGGGGCTTGTACAACTGATCACAGTCTATACATACGTCCATTCTGTCAAGCACATTTTCAAAGCATTTTCTTTCTACTCGAGCCCTTGGTATCACCTCATTTTTCCCCCTCCCTCATGAACCCTTGATAATTTATAAATTATTATTAGTTGGTCATGTCTTATACTGTCCTATGTCTCCCTTTACCCCCTTTTCTGTTGTCTGCCCCCCCGGGGGAAGGGGTTATAGGTAGGTCATTGTGATCGGTTCCCCCTTTCTCCCCACACCTTACCCTTTCCCTCCTGGGATGGCTACTCTCAATATTGGTCCTGAGGGTTTTATGTGTCCTGGAACCCCTGTATTTCCAGCTCTTATCTGTGCCATGTACATGCTCTGGCCTAGCCAGCTTTGTAAGGTAGAATCAGGGTCATGATAGTGGGGAGGAAGCACTAAAGAACTAGAGGAAAGCTCTGTTTCACTGGTGCTATACTTCACCCTGACTGGCCCGTCTTTTCCCATGACCCTTCTGTAAGGGGATGTTCAATTGCTTACAGATTGGCTTTGGGCCTTCACTTCCCACTCCTCCCTTCTCTCCGCCCCCCTGCCCCTCACTTTGTGACTTTTTGCTCTGGGTCTTTGATGCCTGGTACCTGTTCCCTTCCATACCTCATGATCACCTGGGCTGGTTTGCTTCTTCCTAGTGGGCTTGGTTTCTTCTGAGCTGGATGGCCACTTATCTATCGTAAGCCTTTAAGACCCCAGACGCTATATCTTTTGTTAGCTGGACACTGTCAGCTTTCTTCAGCACGTTTGCCTAAGCACACATTTGTCTTCAGTGATATGTGTCAGGAAGGTGAGCATCCCAGGGTGCCTGTTAATAGAGCAAAGTGTTCTTGTGTTGTAGGAGTACCTGATTAGAGGCCCATTGTCCATCTGCTACCTTAATACTTAGTCTATAAATATATGTTACTTAGACCTATTTCCCCGTCGTTATATATAAATATGTTCACATGTGCACATGCCTGTATTTAGACCTCTGTAAATGCCCTTTGCCTCCTCGTCCTTTCCCTTCTTTCCTTTTACTTTCCTCAAGCCCCTCAGTGAAGGAAACTCGCGGCTCTGCCCGTATGTCCAGTGCACGAAGAAAGCTCTTGCTTGGTGGAGTGGAGGTTTGACTAGCCAGCGTCTGAGACTCTCCATTGTACTGTCTGGGGTCCTTTTTTTGTTTCATATGTGTAACCCTTTGTTCAGACCATGTCCCCTGCTTGGTACACCGTCCGGCATCCACTGACGTTGCTGAGTTTCCCCCTTGTCTTCCCAGGAAAACACGACACGTGAACATCCTCCTCTTCATGGGCTACTCGACCAAGCCGCAGCTGGCCATCGTCACCCAGTGGTGCGAGGGCTCCAGCCTGTACCACCACCTGCACATCATCGAGACCAAGTTCGAGATGATCAAGCTCATCGACATCGCGCGGCAGACTGCACAGGGCATGGAGTAAGTCCCCTGCCCGTCCAACCGCACTGGTACTGGCTGAGGAAGCAGTCAGGCTCCCGCTGGGAGGGCCCGGTCCACGGTGGAAGCAGGGGACCGGCGGGCAGTGTGTGTCTGGCCGTGGTGGGTGAGCCAAGCCGCAGCGGGCCAGAGCACAGCGGCACTGACGGCGGGACAGCTCGTGAGGCTTAGGTGTCAGCATTGCCTCGGCGCCGGGAGGTGGACATGGAAAAGCTGTGTCTTCATCCTCTCCGAGGGTTGAGGGGGGAGTTGTTGGTCTGGGTCTGTTCCCCTGCAGAGTCCTGCCCTGGCCCGCCCTGGGGGGGCTGTGCGGCGTTATGCCTCCTGTCTGGGGTTCCCGTGTGTGAGCCAGAGGAGAACGGGCAGGCTTCAAAGGCCCCAGTGTCCCTGCAGCTGTGCGTGCCGACCAGGGGCTCGCCTCAGCCAAAAGCTGACAGCGACTCGGAAGGGCATGTAGGCTTGGAGGCCCTCTGCATGCTCAGATCCATGTCCCCATTGGGGGGCCACCTTGCAGCATGCCAACTGCTCCCAGTATCACCTCGGGCAGGGGTGCCTTCTCCACAGGTCAGGAGACTGGGGCTGGTCTCAGTCGCACAGGGAACAAGCGATAGCAGACAGAGAGGGGTGGGTGAGCTCAGGCATTTCACCATAGAGTCCTCTGCAGCCCAGACCAAGCAGGATGCCGGCAGCCTAGCCTGTCCACCAGCTTGTAGTCAGCCAGCATGCACACAGTGAACATGCCCAGCCAACCTCTGTGCTGGACTCTGCCGTGGCTCCCAGAGACGGCGCACCAGGACCAGTCGGACTCCCGGACCCAGCATGAAGGACACGTTGGAAAACTCCGTCCTCCCCTGTACTGTGCCCTCCTCTGTCCTCCAGTCACGTCACAAGGTGACAGTAGCTCACCGTGCGCACTGCCCTGCTGCAGCCAGCCCAGGCATGGAGGTGGGGCCCTTGCTCAGCCCCCGTGTGTGTCCTCTGTCTGGACAGCCAGGCCCAACATAGTGGACATGTCAGGCAGTCCTAGCAGCCGGCGTAAGTGTGTGTGTGTGTGTGTGTGTGTGTGTGTGAGAGAGAGAGAGAGAGAGAGAGAGAGGTGTCAAGCCCTCCTTAGAGCCCAAGCAGAACAGGAGCGCAGAAGAGACTGCGCACGACCAATTTCAGCTGGAATGTTAGCTGCAGGCCACAGTGCCCACCCTCACAGCTACTCCTAGAAAGGCACTGTTCCTGGGGAGGGGGGCAGGAAGAGATGTAGCACACCCCAGCCTCCGAGTCCCTCCCCCGAGACCTGGGGCTCTGCTGGCTGCGGAGCAAATGCCCCGTGGTCAAGGTGCCCTGGCAAGAGAGCGCCTGACAGCGGAGCCCCAGGTGGCTTGGCAGCCCGGCCCATGGCTCCTGCTGAAAGGCTTGGCTATTAGAACCACCCAGGCCTGGTGCCTTGGAAGGAAGAAGGGCCCAGCCCTGAGAGCCCTGTGGCGCTGCACTCGGACACAGGGGTCTCTGCGAGGGGGTTGACCCCCAGGAGCCAGAGACCCAGCTTCTTTCCCTGAGATTCTCTTCCTCTGCAAGACGGTTCCTGTGGAGTTGCCCAAACACCCGGTGCTCCTTGGTGGCTGCAGGCTCTGGTGGACTGGACGCTCTCGCTGGAGGGACCGTGTGGCTTTCAGCTGCGGCCGACACTTGCTCCTTCCTGCAGTCCCACGAGGACTGCGACAGAAGCTGTTGAACGCATCGTTGCGCTGGGGAGGTGACGGGAGGCGGTAGCAGCAGCGGCAGCATGGCTGCCGGGAGGTGGACGGACACGTGCCCAGCGAGGCAGTGGCCCCAGAGGCCTGTCCCGGAAAGTCAGAGGCTAAGCTTGCAGCCATCCCTGCTGGGAAGGGCCCTCTATGATCCACAGCTCTTCTCTCCTTAGTCCGCCAGCCGGAGGCTCTGCATTGTGGGGCCAGCACGTCCAGACCATCCTGCCCACAGGCCCTGCTTGGCCCGCCCACGGCCTGTGCATGTTTTCTGCTCCGTGTCCGTGCATCAGACAGATGGACCTGAGTCGGGGACACACGGTCATCCCTGCTCTTCCCCTTGTCACGCTCCTTTGTGTCCCATGTGCCGCTCTCTCACCACTTGTGCTGTGTGCACAGGACTGAGGGAGGGCTTCCCCTTGTGTCCTGTGTTCCTCAGGCCCCCACGGCCGGGTCGGGCAGGTGCCTGCTGCGAGGGAGGCTGGAATGGGATGAGAAAGGTGGTCATCTCAAATGCAAAGTTTTTTTTTGTTTTTTGAGAGTGCAGCAGGACTTCTAATGTACACTTTTAAAACAGCCATAGCAGGGAGTAGATGCCTGCCCCCGCCTTTAGGCACGCTTCAGCTGGGTGCGCCTGAGTTACAGTCACTTTTTGGTCCCAAACCGTTTGTCCTGCTCCATGTCAAAGTCGTCCTTGAGTTGGGGCTGCTCTTTCTTTTCTTGGAACTTGGCCTCCCATTTCCGGAAGCAGGCCTGTCTTTCTTCAGGAGACAGCTGGCCAGTGTCCACAGGCATCACCAGCAAGCGCCGAGGCTCCCTGTAGTGGATGCGGGTGGGGGAGCCGTCCTGCTGGACCAGGAGCACAGGGCGGAAGGCGTGCGTCGGCCTGCCTGCAGAGTCGGGGAAATGAGGCCTTGTTGCAGTCAGCTCGGCTGAGGGAGTGTGCGGGTGCAGGAGGAGGGGCCAGCTCTGTACCAGACTCTGCTGACGCAGGCCAGACAGGCAGCCCACAACTGCCATCCCACCTCAGAGTGGTGTGGCATGTACAGGCAACCCTGGCCCTGGTGTGAGACAGGGTCACAGAGGAGTGGGGGCCCAGGGTCATCCTGCTGCAGCACCCAAAGGTCGGCCACGGCCCAGGAAGTCTATGTCATCTTCATATGCAAGTTTTTTTATCTGGAAAAAACTGTTTCCAAAATGTTCTCTGAGAAAGTCAGGACGTTGAGGGAAGGGGAGAGCTGGCCGTCGTGCACGGGCCTCGGCTGCCCCTTCGGTCAGGGAGGTTTGTTCTCCGCGCTTGCGGCTCTCGGTGGCCAGGGCCCACTGTCCGCCGAGTGGGTCATGGCAGTTAGGTCAGCAGAAGAGCCCTCACTGCTCCTGTCCCCTGCCCTGGCCCAGGGCAGACCCCTGGACAGCCAGGGCACCAGGCCCCTCCAGGAGGCAGAACCTCACTGTGGGTGCAGACGCTGCCCGCTCTCCTGAAGCACATGCCCAGGAAGTAGGGTGGTGCCCGGATCGTAGAGGTCTCAGGAAATGTGGCAGGGAGTTGGGATTTGTGTGCAGCTTGTCTGACTGCCCGGAGAGTGGGTGTGAGCGGGCAGGAGTGTGCAGAGAATGGGCTGGGGGCTTGGACGGAGGCCACGGTTTGTGCTGGTGCATCCAGAGGGAGAGAGCAGGCTCTGCACAGGAGACAGGTGTGGGGCTGGCAGGGGACCCCTGAGGTTGGAGCCGTGTGCCCTGGGGCAGCTTCTCTGGGTGCTTTGTGGCTGTGTTGCGGTTGTAACCCTTGGCATGCTGGAGCCCTTTCCCAGACGTTCCTGTCCTGTTTTTCAGTTACTTGCACGCCAAGTCCATCATCCACAGAGATCTCAAGAGTAACAGTATCCTTCTTATATGTTCCCTGTGCAGGCCCTGGAGACCTGCCTGTGTCTGCTCTCTCTGAGCGCTCACTGGGCAGCAGCGGTCAGTCTTCGTGGGGTTGGCATTGTCAGCCCTGAGCCCATGCCAGCCCTCGAGCCCCGGAGGGCAGGCACACAGTGGTCTTTGACCCTCATTAAGCCCCTCCTGCCAGTATCAGCCTTTCACGGAGGGACTGCGCCCACCCAGGAGGCCCCTGGAGGTGGCGGGGGGGGGGGGGGCGGGGGAGGTTCCTGCAAATGGGGATGTTTTTGCACACCCAGGCCTGATGTGCTTCACTGCAGGCAGGCTCAGTCATCTGCACACAATTGTCAAGAAGTGGTTCTTGTCTGTAAGGGGACCACAAAGTCCCCAGCGTCTGCCAGACCGCCACGTTGGGAGTGGCAGGGACCAGGCGTCCTACAGGAGCGAGGCTTGTCCTTTCCCTTCCCTTAACCGCCCCTCAGATATCTTTCTTCATGAAGACCTCACGGTGAAGATCGGCGACTTTGGCCTGGCCACTGTGAAGTCCCGCTGGAGCGGGTCCCACCAGTTTGAACAGCTGTCGGGATCCATCTTATGGATGGTAAGAGCGATGCAGGCCGGCCCGGTGCGGTTCGGACACGAGTCCATAAGCCCACCCACCTGCCTTGCTGTGTCTGACAGGCCCCGGAAGTGATCAGAATGCAAGATAAGAACCCCTACAGCTTCCAGTCCGATGTCTATGCCTTCGGGATTGTTCTGTACGAGCTCATGACGGGCCAGCTCCCGTACTCAAACATCAACAACAGGGACCAGGTGAGTGGGGAGCGAGTGTGCGCAGCCCCCCCTCTGCACCACCACCCCTCCCCACCCCCGGGGCCTCTCCCCGCCCTGAGACACAGCACGTGCCCTGTCTCTCCTCCCAGATCATCTTCATGGTGGGCCGGGGGTACCTCTCCCCGGACCTCAGCAAGGTCCGCAGTAACTGTCCCAAAGCCATGCGGAGGCTGACGGCCGAGTGCCTGAAGAAGAAACGCGACGAGAGGCCGCTCTTTCCCCAGGTGAGATGGACGGACAGATGGACAGACAGCCATCACCGGGGAGAGCAGGGGGGCGGGGGAGGGTGCCGAGGTGCCGTTTGCAGCTCCCGGTCATTATGGACTCGCAGCCCATTTCCACTCTGAAAGCCTGGGACGTGCTGCAGGCTGGCCATGCCTGCCAGCTTCACGCGCAGTGGCAGGGTGCCCGCCCTTCCCCTTGCGCTGCCCACGGCTCAGCTGGCGAGCTCCCTGCACACAGCCACGCAGCCACAGAGCTCACAGCGGGCAATGAGCGGAGTGCACCGAGGCCCGAGGGGGCTGGACCTCGGGTGGTAGCACTTAGGTCGGAAGAGAAGCAGGATGCACAGATCAGAAGCCATGAAGAGCCGGGTGGGGAATGACCACAGGCGAGGCCCAGGGGCCGCAGAGCGGTGCAGCCTGCCTGGCTGCCCACCCAGCAGGGCCTGAGCAGGGCTCTCTGAGCACTGCTGGTGCCAGGTGCTGGCTGGGTACAACCCTTAGACTCAAAACCTGGAGACCCTCTGCTCGACGCCGGGGGACCCCGCGGGTGGGAGGGTGTCTGCAGAGACACACACATTTAGGCCCCCAGAGATCCCCAGCCTGAGCTGTCCCTGGCTGCCGGCTGCCTGTGTCCCTGCTTTCTCTGAGAGCGCCACGCCCCTGCCGGGTGCGGTGACCCACCCCCGGTGCAGGTGCTGGCCTGGCAGACCCGCACCGCATGTCACTGTGTGTGTGTTTGTGTTCCAGATCCTCGCCTCCATCGAGTTGCTGGCCCGCTCGTTGCCAAAAATTCACCGCAGTGCATCCGAGCCCTCCCTGAACCGGGCCGGCTTCCAGACGGAGGACTTCAGTCTGTACGCTTGTGCTTCTCCAAAAACGCCCATCCAGGCGGGGGGATATGGTGCGTTCCCTGTGCACTGAGCCCTCGCGGGAGGGGCGGGTGCTGGTGGGCAGGGCCCCGAGGGCCTGTGTGCGCGAGCGCGTGCGTGCGTGGGAGGAAGGGAGCGTGTGTGCTGTGCTCCAGGGAGCTCCTGCCTCGTGGGGTCACGTGTGGGGGGCACGTGTGTCTTTGAAAGGTGTAGGAGATAGAAGGCGGCCTTTGTACCAGCAGGGCGCCACGTTCCCTCATCTGAAAGCCCTCCCCTGCGTCGGGTTTCCGGCACCCAGGCATTTTGAACACCACCCCACACAGCATGGCTCTAGACCGCTGCGGCGCCGCTCCTGAGGGTGCCCTCTGGCTTGCAGGCAGCTCTTGTCGGCAGGGTTTTGTTGCGTCCTGTGCTGTGTGGTGCACCTCCAGCAGCGGGGGCAGGGCTGCAGGCTGGGCAGGCCCCCAGGCTGTGTACGTCGTCATCATGTTCCCGTCCCCGTCCTCTCTACCACCCCAGCTGAGTGTGGGTGTCCTTTTCTACCGTAAAGCACTAACTCGGGGCACACAGTGTGGACACAGGTGGCCGGTTACTGTTGCGCAGGGAAGGAGGGCGTATGGGTCGTGAGCAGGGCAGTTCACCCGCCAATGAAGGTCAGTGGGGAGGATGCCCTGGAGTGGGAAGAAATCATAGTGTCTTGAAGATACTTCATCCCCCTCCCCGATGCCAAGAACGGAAATGCCCCAGGTGGAGTTCGTCGGCCCCTAGGCCTACAGGACTGGCACTGCCAGCCGATGACCGCCCTCCTGTGTGCGCTGTGCCAGCCTGATGCCAAGGACCCCCACTGAGGGCACGGCCAGCACGTGGGGTCAGACTGGGAAGAGCAAGGCTCACCCACACCCAGGTTGCCCTCTTCCTCCAAAGCAGCAGCTTAACTGTCCTCCTTCTGTGGGGCGGGTGGTGACGTGCACACGGACGTCCTGACAAACGGGGCCCACTCCAAGGCCCGCAGAGAAGGCCGTGGGGAAAGACGCTGCCTGAAGAGATGTGCTGCAGCGAGGGGGATGGCCATGCGTGTGTCGTGTGTGTGTGCGCGCGCGTGCGCGCACGCACGTGAGGCGACGGGACCCCGAGGAGGGGTCGGGGGGTGTGGTGTGCTCCTGCCTGCGTGGAAGGGCAGGCCCCGGCCGGGCACACAGCTGCCAGCACTGCTTTAGAGGCTGCTCAGCAGCCCACGACTTCTGAGCGCCTTCAGAAGGGTCAGGTGGTCTGGAGACAGGAGCTCGTGTGCTCTGAGTCTGTGCTCTCGGGGCCCCTTTCTGCAGAGGGAGGGAGGGAGGCGTCCATCTGTGTGTGGGTGACCAGTCCTGGGTCTGTTCTCCCCAGTCCAGAAGCTCGAGCCTATGTCCTCAGTGAAGTCACTTGCTCTTTTAATACATTTCATCGGCTCCTCTGTGTCGAGGGGCGACTCGGCCATTGCGCGTAGAGGGGCTCAGGACTGAATCAGATGTGCTGGCTTTCTCCAGGTACTCTCCACCCCCACCCCCACCCCCACCCCATCCCTTTTCCACTTCCAGGCACTCCTCGCTTGTGTGCTTGACGAGCAGGTCCCTCACACAGTCTTTCTCCGTCCCTCACAGCTTAGGAGAGCATCTGGCTTTGTATGCTGTTTGAAGTGGTGCTTCATGACCTAACACTCCATCAGCTGGTTTTGCTGATGAGACTCTGCCAGGGGCCCTAGTGTCCTTGAAGTAGGAAGCGCCCCACAGCTAAGTGGAAGGAAGGCAGTTTGTGTGCACGCCCTGCTCCCACGGGACGGGCGTGGCGTTGACCATGGGGCTACCTACTGTGTGTGGCAGTCAGGTGTGGCTCACCCGCTCCGCAGGGACCACCGTAGCCCCTTCCATCTTAGCTAACTCCCTCTGCCATGTCACAGTGTCCTCAAGACTGAGGCCCCTGCTGGGACTCCTGTGGACTCATCTAGAGATTTGGGTAGTCTGTACAGAAACAATAGAACACCATAGTGAGTGCGGGGGTGGGGAGCAGCTCCTGGAGAGTCCTGTTGTTAAAATCAGCCTCCTTGGCACACTCAGCCTGGCTCCTCCAAAGGGCAGGGCAGGGCAGCTGGAAGGGGGGAGGGGGAGAGGCGGTATTTCCAAGTCTCATGGCTGGCCAGGTGTGGGTGGTTGGGCAGGTAGAGGCCCCCTGTGGGGAACCTAAAGACTTTGTCCCCAATTGCATCTGCCCCTTCCATGTCCCCATGACCTTGGAGACATGGGGAGCCATTCTGGCGTCCCCTCCCCTGATGAAAGCCTAGTGGTGACGAGGACGGCAGTGGTCGACTGGTGGGGAGAGTAGGAGCTTGTCTGGCTGCACGTGGCTCGGGGTCCCTGTGCGGCTCTACCTAGGAGCCTGCATTTCAGAGCTGACGTTCCCGTTTGAGGGTTTGCACACGAGTCACAGCATGGAGGCCCCTTGCTGTACTGAGTGGGAAACCTTTCCTGAAGTCCCTCAGCCATGGCTAAACATCTCACAGCAGATGTGGCTCTGAAGTTCTCTGTGTGAGGAGTGAAGGCGCGCTGTTGTGTCTGAACGTCGTTTCTGCTAAGTAAACCTGGATTTTGTACTGCCTTGCTTAAGGGGGGGGCCATCCCAAAGGATGCCTGCCACCAGTTCCTTCAGGTGCACCCACGTGGTGAAGGCCTGAACAGCACCGCGCACTCGGACTGCAAGCAACAGCCCTCAGGTTGCGTGTCTTTCTCAAGCCGCTGGCAGACCACATGAGGGCGAGGCCCTCTCCAAAGCCCAAGGACAGCGCCGGGCTGAACGTGTGCGGCCTGGCTGTGTGCCCAGGAAGCCCCGCGGGGGCCCACCTCACCACATCTCGCCGAGCAGGTGTTGACAGGAGCCCTGGGATGGCAGGGGCAGTGTCGCTGCGAAATCTGACCACAATCCGCTGCAGAGTTGGAGAAGGACGGGGCTGGCTGAACGCTGGGCAGGGACTCTGCTCGTTCCCGTCCTGCGGCGTGGGCTCCTGGCTGTGCAGTTTGTAGCTGTGTGCCTCGAGCCAGTCACTGGACACTGTCCACCCCGGCGAAGTGGACAGAGCACCTCCTTGGAGCGGCCTTCCTTGTGTGCGCTCAGACAGAGTCAGGCGGCGCCCTGCGGGGATCACCCACACGAACCTACCAAGGCAGCCAGCTCATCACGCAGCCACGGCTGACTGGAGGCCGGTGGAGGGCGGGAGCGGGGGAAGGTGGGGCCCCCTGAGGGAGTGGGACGCAGAATTGTGTTAGGTGCTGTGGGCCTGCGCGTTGTTCTGGGGTGTCTGTCCCTGTCCTGCATGTTCGACATGGGTGAATGGTTGGCCCTCTGAACTTGCTGTCTTGTACAATAAGGATCATACCTGCTTCCCCTGCCATGGCGTCCGACGGAAGCTGTTGCTCAGGGTGGTTGTGTCCTGCCAGAGCTGGCAGGCATCTTTGCTTTGAAATGAGTTGTGTTGCTGGATGTGTCACGGGTGAACCACAGGCAGTCCCCGGATTATGAAGCAGGTGCTGTTCCAGGTTTGCCTGTAAGTCAAATGTGCGTGTCACTTGGACTAGTGACACCCCTGTCAGTTCCTGCCTGACCGTCAGGCCCCCAGGTTCTTGCTCACGCTTGGCAGTGAGCATCACACACCACGCTCCTGTCCTCATGCTAGTGACAACGGAGGCCTGCTCGTGGGGGCTGGGGCCTCACACGTCACTGGGGCTGCCTCGTCCGTCACACAGCCTGCCTTCCTGGCTGGGGCTGCCTGGGGCCACCCTCGGGGAGGAGGCTCGTCTGTGTCTCTCAGGGAGGTCTGAGCTCACTCTTTAAAACGCACTCTTGTCCTCCTCCCCACAGGAGAATTTGCAGCCTTCAAGTAGCCACCCGCCATGGCAGCGCCTACTCTTATTTCTTAAGTCTTGTGTTCGTACCTTTGGTAACATCAAAACACCGTTCTGTTCCTCACATCTTTTTTTAAAGATTAGAAGAAAAAATTTTATTCGATGCATAAACTAGTGTGGAACAGAATGGAGTTTCTCACCCCACAAGAGAGGGAAGAATGCTTTAGGAACGAGAATTTTCTGCTGCCAGTGTTTCTTCTTCAACACAAACGCCGCGTGCACACCGCCTGCCACATTCCCGGGAGGAAACGGAGAGACTGCCCTGTGGCCGCAGGGGTCGGGCACAAAGGAAGGAAGAGAGGAAGGAAGGAGCTGCTGCTACCGCCGCCGCCGCCGCCGCCGCCAGGGAGAGTGGCTGTCCATGCAGGGCTGTGAGGGGCCGCGTCCGGGGCCGCACAGACCCCCGGCGCGCATCCTTCCCCGCGGGCCACGTGTGTGCAGGACGCGGTTTGTCTGCGGGGAGGCGGGTGCGGCGTCTTCTTCCTTCTCTGGGGTTCTGGCCTTTGTCTCCTTGCTCACGGTGTCTGCTGGCCAGGCCAGCTGGGGGGTTCTGGGCCCAGCAACGAGGACAAGTGTTGGGGCTCCCCTGCACCATGTAGCACGCTCTCAGGAAAACACCGTCTCCATCTCCCTCCTCAGCTCTTC
This sequence comes from Nesogale talazaci, assembly GCA_004026705.1. NCBI lineage: Eukaryota > Metazoa > Chordata > Mammalia > Afrosoricida > Tenrecidae > Nesogale > Nesogale talazaci. The sequence goes on from PVJH01030824.1 coordinate 23,283, forward strand.
CAGGCACCGAGCCCTCGCGGGGCACCTCGCCCCGGCACACAGCGCCATGACTGTCTCCCAGCAGCAGCCCCTAAACTGCCCGGTGACAGTTCTGAATGTGAGGAATTTGTGTAATTTAAATGTCAGGTACAGGTTTTAATTTCCGCATTTCTTCTATTTATATTTTTATTGACAAGAAAATCATTTTCAGATTTGATTGAATTGGAATAAAATACTACTTCCCACAAGAATTATATATCCTGAAAATTGTATTTTTGTTACATAAGCAGCTTTTAAAGCAAGAACTTGTGTTTCCTGCTTACACACGCAGGAGTCCTAGCACAGCGGCAGGTGTGGGTCATCTCGCTTGAGGGTCCCTGCTGGGGCCACCCGCTCACCCTTGCCGTCTTTCTTCCCCGACTCGGCTGCACCTGCCCCCGCTGGCCCTCCGTCGGGAGTGCAGGCCTCCGGGATCCGCAGCAAGGGCTCACGTGGCCGTGCACAGGCCCCGTGGGAGCCTCCGCGTCTCAGTGGTGAGTCTCCAGCCCCCCTCTCTGGACTCTGATCTCAGGGTTTGGGGACACGAGTCAGATCGACTGAACCTGGCCGAGAGCCTGAGAGAGGGGTCCATGGGACCGGCCCCAGAGTGAGTCCAGAGACCTGGTCAGCGCCTTCAGCGCCGGCCCCCCACATGAGCACTTTTGAGAGCTGTGGTCTGCAGGCCCCGGGACCGACCACCGTGCACGTGATGGTGCTCCCTGTGTGGAGGCCCAGGCCAACGCCTGACCACAGGCTGTGAGCTGAGTCTGCCGAGAGCCAGGAGCTGCTCAGGAAGTAGAGCTTGGACTTGTACCATTTGAGAAGAGCTACTGTTGTTTGAAAATGGGGAGCAGACTTGATTTGAGGGCCCAGCTGTGCCCAGAAGCCAGGCTCAGAGTTCTCGGGAGTGACACCTCGGGCACACAGCCCTCCCCTGCTCCCGGCCGAGCCATCCTCCCCTGGCCCACGGCACAAGGGCCGGTGCTCCACGTGCTGACAGGCTCCCTGCTCCTGCTGCAGGCAGAGCTCCGAGCCAGCGCCTGAGGAAGCCCAGGCTGAGCAAGCGGGAGTGGGTGGAAAGGGAGGGCCATCGTCAGTGG
>PVJH01030825.1:0-24400 GCA_004026705.1 Nesogale talazaci
AATCCAGTTTTATTTCAAAATATAGTGTAAACATCACGTTTACTCACTTTTCCTGAGAATCTCTGTTTGGCAGAATAAAGAGAACTTTGAAAAATGTTCTTTAACCTCAAGCAGCAATTCACAATAAGAACGCGAGTGAGACCTATGCATAGTAAAATGAGGCATTTCCTTCTGTGCCTCTTAGATGAAAATGTAATCTGAAAATTTCCTTTCACTTAGTGTACTAGATTGGGGTGGTTTGAATGACCTGGTCTTTGTCGAAGGTGAAAAGCCACTGAGTTGATGCCCCTTTTCTGTTGCACAGCCACATGTGGAGGCACGCTGAGCAGTCCAAGTGGAGTCATCCTGAGTCCTGGGTTTCCTGGTGCTTACCCCAATAATCTAGACTGCACCTGGAAGATCACGTTACCCATAGGCTATGGTAAGTGAAAACATGTCTCATTTTTAAAAGTGTATTTTAAAATGTCAATCCTAAAAATAATTAAGCTGAATAAAATATGCGTCCTACTCTGTTTTCATAGCTATGTCATTAATTGAAAGTGACTTAGAAATTTAAATAAAGCTCTAGCAGAATACATTATATGACACAAAGTTATTTGAAAAATCAATTCAGCCATGCAATTTTTTGGGGGGGCAAATTGAATTAGTTGAGTGATAATATAGTAGGCACATGAAAAGCAAAATGTAGCATCCCTAATTCAATTATCAATCCCTTTATTTATAAAATGGTCTTTTTTTCCCTCTCTCCATGGAAATCAATAAGCGTTATTGTTTCTCTTGAAAATGTACAAGACTCATTTTTTCAGGTTGTGACATAATTGTAATTGCATTTAAAACCTAACCTTTGAAGATATAGTAATATTTAATTTTTGTAATTGTATACTACATTTATTATAGGTTTATGTAAAAGAGATCCATGTCTTAAATTATCAAACTTTAGGTCCTCTGCCTTAAAAGTTTTTAACTGCTAAACAAAAAATAGACCATTTGGAGCTTTCCTCAGGGAAACTTATTTTGGGGGAAACCTGAGTCCCCAGAAAATGTTCTCCATTGCACTATTTTCCTTATAATTATCATTTAGCTCAGTAATTCAGGTTTTCCTCACCTGTAACTTTCTAAAAATCACATACGGTCATGGGTGTGAGAAATTAGGACTCAGTGATATTCTAGTAAAGGTCAACATACTACACAAATGTTAGTTAAATGACGTCTAAATCTGGCCATAAATGTAAGTGACTGTCCCCAAAGAGGATTGCACACTTTTAAACTAAGTTTTCAAAGGTGTACACATAAGAATCTGTACTGGAAAGGACAGTAGCCATAGAAAGGTGGCATAGGAAGGTTAGAGGAGGACATGAGAACTCTTGGGCATGAGGGTTTACTCAGGGGCTGGGCAAGGTGTGATAACATTGGGAGTTGGCACGAGATGGTCCATCAAGGGGGGGAGGAAGAACAAAAAAGAGGATCTTCAGTGTGGAGCAAGGTAGATGTGAGTGATCATGTCTGGGGAGTTATTTCAGAAAGCACCCAGAAGATGGATGGAGTACGAAGGTTAGCCTTTGAATTGATGGGACTTCAATTAACACCATCCCGGGCTGCGGAAGCAACACCAGGGCAGGCTGAAACACTGGAAACTGTTGAACTAAGTAGGAAACTAGAACCAGGAGCAGGAGGGGTTGCATTCCTGCTAGGCATTTTATTTCCCTTTGGGGACAGAGTGCCCATTGCACAGGCACCTAGTCTCTTTGCTGAATAGTGCCTCAGATATGATTGACTATTATGCTTTGAATTTGCAACCCTTTGTAGCATGGTTTCACCAGTGTCTTAATCTCCCATGTCAGTTTTTTTTTAAGGGCTTATTATGCTTTTTCTGAGTTTCCTATTCCTGGGCTTTTACCCATAATGTTTTCAATTCTGGTTACAGATCGAGTTCTTCCAAATTTTAAACATTTGGCTCTCTTCCAGTTTTTCCTCATCGACCATCACTGAAGCAATGTAACCAGTTCAAAGTCCTGGGATAATATGAGACATTTTTCAAAAAATAATTATAGGGGCTCTCTTGACCACCATCACTCCCAGGCTTTTTACTTTGATTTTACTTAGCAAAGCATGACACAGGAATGTGTCATAGACACAGGAATGTTAGCTCTATACCTGATACAACTGAGGATTCTGGGTACCTTAAACCATCTTTGTATCAGATAGTTTCATATGCTGGATCCAGTTTTCTTACAATTGAGATCTGGGGATAAAAATGTTGTTGTTGTTGTTGCTGCTGCTGCTGCTGCTGCTGTTGTTGTTAAGAGCCCTGAAGTCAATTCCAATTCGTGACAACCCTGCCTGCAGTGGAAAGAATCAATGCCTGGTTCTGCGCCTGCAGTCGTTCTGATGTTTGGACCATTTGTTGCAGACACTGTGCCAATCCACCCTGTTGGGGGGATCCCTCTCTGTTGCATCAACTCTCTACTAAGTATGATGTCTTTCACCAGGGACTGTTTTCTCATGATGACATGTCCAAACTACATGCATTGAGTCAATATCTGTATCCAATATTAGTAATCAAGCCTTCTAAGAAACATTCTGATTATACTATTTCTAAGGCAGACTTGTTTGTTCTTCTGGTAACTCAAACATTTTTTATGATTTAATCAAAACCATAATTCAAAGACATCAAGTCTTTTCCAAAAAAGAATTGATGAGGACTTTGTGGGCAACTTAAGAGTTGGTCCGCAGGAATGAGTAATTTGGTTATTTTTAACAGAGAGACAAGAGAATCCTAGAGCAAATTGCAGCTGTGTGTGTGTGTGTGTGTTTGTAGATACAGATTAAAATCACTTGCAAACAGATCATTTCCATGGACCCTATAGAGGGCTTTCAAGGCTAGATATTTTTATAGTAGTCAGTTACATCATCTGTCTTCTTCAAAATAACTGATGTATTTGAACTTCCAACCTTGCAGTTAACAATTTCATGCTTACCCACAAGTGCCAGCAAGCCTTCTTTCATAAAGGAAACAAAACTGAGAGTCTGCTTTCTCATCTTAAAAACTGAAATATAAAGGGTGAAGGGCAAGTTTAGCTAGAATTCTCAGCGAAAGCTTAGTAGCAGAGATAGCATGTGGTTAGCAAAAAAAAATGTTACCCATTAACACTTTTTATTGCAAAGAGCTGGCATTTTCCTTTCAAAAGTTGTCATTGTTATGGTTAGGTGCTATCAAGTTGGTTCTGATTCATAGAAACCCTAAGTATTATACTTCGTCCAAGACAAGATTTGTTGTTCCTTTGGCAGTCCTTGGTATTCTCAGTAATCACCAACCCCATGGGTCAAATGCCTCCCTTTTCCTTCAGTTTTACTTTTCTTATACTGGCACCTATCGTTCCAGTCATAGCACTCTCCACCTGTGCGAGGTACAATAATCAGGTGATGGCCACACAGAACTCGCAGGCAATGATCACAATTAAGGGGGGTTAATGGGGAAGTCAATAGGTTTCCACAAGTCAGGATGAGCTAAGAATATGGAAAGAGTCAGTGGTCTCCTCAGATGGTAAGCAAGTCTGTCTCTCTCTCTCTCTCTCTCTCTCTCCACACAGTAGCTAACTTTTAATCCAATCTTCAATTTCATAGTCTTCTAGTCCCTTAGCCTTTGTCTCCCTGGGTCAGAAAGTTCAATCATCTATAACTCTGTTCCACAGGTTTGTGGTGTCAGCCCACATAAAAAGAAGGTATCCATCCCATAGTCTGGGGGTTGGTTCTCTGAGTCTCTACCAAATTCAATGGATATCAGAACCTCTACCACTTAAGATCAGAACATGCTCTTCCAGGGTCCTTGGGGTGGGGGTTCTCCAGAGATAAATGTCAGAAGATTCTACGACTGCTTCAAAACTGACTCATCCTTTTAGCTAGGAAGTCTGTGGTTGGTGGTGGTGGTTGTGGTGGTGTGTGTTTGGAGGTGGGGGAGGGCAGACAGAGTGTGGGCAAAATAAGGAAAACAGGACAACTCCCTTTATTGTGTAACACACTTCTTATTTGCATAGTCCCATTCAACATTTTGGTTATAGAGTTAGACAGAGAGACATATTAAGAAGTTTCTCTCCAATACAAGGAGAATTAGTGGTTTCTAAATTCCCTGTGTACAGAATTACTGTTAGAAGTAGATTTTAAATATGGACAGCACCGTGGCCTGCCCTTGGATGTGCTGATTGAATTTGTCTAGATGAGGCAAGAGGTTCTCCAGTTTTACCCAACTACTGCCTGTATTCTGGATGCTGTCATGGTCAAGGAGTCCTGGGCGTATAATGATTGCACATCAGGCTACTAACCCCAAGGTTGGCAGTTCGAAATCATCAGCCACTCCAAGAGAGAAAGATGAGGCTTTATTTAAAGTGCCACTATCTCTGAACCGCAGAGGCAGTTCTGCCCTGCCCTACAGGGTAGACATGAGTCACAATCCTCCCACAGTTCACAACGAGAGCATGAGCATGTCACAGACTACTATAGGAAAACATCTCCAATTTAGGAAGAGGGCTTTTAATCTAAATAAGGCAGATCACTAGCAGAGATATACTTATGATTCTTATAAACATTATTAAGTAGATAGTACTTTTTCTAGAAGAATATGGAAATATCAAGATTTTTTATTACAAATAGGAAAGTATATCAACTGGCATGAAATAAAAGCTTAAAAAAAAAAAGCAGAACTCATCTACTATTCTTCCCGCGAGTGTTCTTGGAAACAAATTCCACTGAAGCATGTTTAGATTTGCCTCACTTAAGCTACTAAGTTCAGTTTTTGGATATACATCCCTCCTTCCTCTCTCACAATGGTGGGGTTTTAACTGCTTTTGGCATAGTAGGGGTTACAGTTATTATGAAGCATCAGTGACACCAGTTCCTCCAGCAACTCCAAATAATAGAAGATAAGTGATATTACTACCTTTTCTCAAGAAAAAATAATGTATTTTATCAAAAATATTTTATACAAGTACTGAACATTTTCTATACCAGAGAACATATATGGTATTTTCCAGTAGATTATCCAATCCTTTACATAAAAGGCCATAAAATAGTCAAAATATTGATTTTATTAATTTAATCTCTTTAATGTCCCAGGATCAATCATTTAAGTAAACAATTAAAAGTGATTGGATGGTTTGTATCATGCGAAAACCATTTTTGTGCCTCTTATTATTCATTCAAGTGACAACGATTTCCTACACTTCATCTCTGACACAGTATGACAACTTGCCTCTGGAAATGATGAAGGGACCCCTTTAGGCTCATGTTTGGGCCTCGGAAAACTACTGATAGAAATCCAAGTTCAACCTATTAGTAGTGTGAGGAACTTGCAAGAGTCAGAAAAATGATTTTTAATATCATTTCTTGATTTTTGAAATAGAATAAGAATTAAGTAATGCAAATATCAGACACAGAAAATGCAATATTTAGCCATTTTAATAGCTCAGCCAAATTCTTTGAGCTCAAATAACCAAGACATTTTTGTCTCTAATTCTTGGAAATACATAGAGGTTAGGACCAGAGATGTACAGCCATGTTTTCTGTCCATTACCATTGCCAATGCAACTGTATTAAATACTGTATACCACACTGTTCCAAATTGCCATGCTTGGACTACGTATAGATATAAAGAATAATAAGTTTCTTTACAAATTTCACTCAGTTCCATAACTTAGAACTCTTTCTTAAGTCAGATATTAATTGTATAAATTATTCAGAGTTGAGCAGTTCATATTCAAAATTTCGGTAACATAAAAATTGGAATTTAACTTTCTGAAACCCTCACATTACACAGACCAGGACACATTTTTGATGCTTCAATATTAGACTTGTTACTGGGTATATTTGGCCTGCTGATCCACAAAATGGCACTAGTTTTCTTCTATCAGTTCTACATTTGAGATACAGATATATGCTATATAGCACTCTACACTCTATTGCTTATTGAAAATTCAGGATATTTTCACTTAATACCAGGTATCCTGAGATGGAGAAAGTACCAGCTGGCTTTATTTAAGGTAGTTTGTGTTGTACTAAATGTGTAGGTCAAGCTATGCTGTGTTGTACTAAATGTTATGGTCACAGAGTATCCTGTGACCCAAAGATATATTCAAAGAGTGCAAATTGCATGCACTTGGAATTTTCCCCAACTATCACTTCACCTCTGCTAGGAACTGAAGTATAGTTAGTTCCAAATTATAATCTTAAGAGGCCAGAGATAAGAGTTACTGTACAAAAATAAGGAGTATTGCTGAAGTAGTGGATTATGTATTTGACAGCCAACCACAAGATCAGCTATGGAAACGCACCAGCCACACTGCACATGAAAGATGACATTTTCTGCTCCCTTAAAAAGCTTTTTTTGACTTACCCTGTAACTTGTGGGTCTGGATCTTTCTCATGATTAAGACTGGAGTGATTAATTATTGCATTAGTATAACTAAAGCTGAAGTATAGTGTAATATCATATCTAAGAAATTAGAGCTGATGCAGTGTATCCAATGAAGTTCTCTGAATGAGCATCCTGGAAAGTCTAGGAACAAGCCTAAAAGCCAAGACAGCAAAGGAAAAACATTGGCCTGTGGCTTTCGAAGTTTTATGCAAGCACAAAGATCACAATTTTGAGAGCAGTGATACCTCATTGCCATTCATTTTCAACATGTGAGTAGAATCAGATAAGGCTGTGGTGTGCTATGTAGATTCCATTAAAAGATAGGCATTCAGATCAGTTTTTCTGTTGTAATAATTCCTTTTAAAAGAATCTACTGAGATAATAAAATAATAAGTAGGTTATGCATATTTTAATCCATTCACTTTGCCTTTATGATGTCAAATTAGACACAATTCACTGAAAAATAGATAGGTAAATTCATACTAAACCAGATTATAATAACTTCTGTTCTATTTCTTAGTAGGTATTAGGTGTTTGATATATGGCTAGATATTTTATACAGCTTACAATGCTAATTTTGGTCATAATATATCAATTGTGATAATTCCATTTCTAGTTCAAATTGAATTTCAGATCAGCAAGGCACCAATTTTGATTTCCTGTTCTTCTGACACATTGAATATTTTTAATTTGATTGCTTCCTTATCTCCTTAATGTCTTTAATTTCACTCTTGATTGTGTTATTTCATAAATTTTAAAATCTGTTTCAATAAATACTTCTATTGAGTTGTCAATGTTTTAAACCATTTATGTACTATTTGATTTTATAACTAGAAAGTGAGCAAACATGTTTTAAATGATCTAACATCACCTTCATTTGGGGACATACAGAGATATATCAGTAATTTAACTGAATGTTTTTCAGCTTTTCTTGGGGGAACTTTGCAATGATAAGTATGACTGAGCATTCACTGAATTTTGTGGATAATATGTTTGTGATAACTACTTGTACTATAATGTGTTTTACTGGGTTGATGAGAGAAATAAATCCAGAGGTACTCATATGCCGTATATACTCATGTATAAACCAAGTTTGTCATGCAGTTTTTGTGGCAAAATTGGGTGCCTTGGCTGATATTTGGGTTGGCTTATACTTGAATATATACAGTATGTGTAAGAAAGCACTTTATATCAAGGATAATTATATATTAAGAAAATATCGTAGTCCAGTCTAGCTCAACTCCACAAGTTTGATATTAGCCCTACATCCAATACTAGGCCATAAATCTCTCTTCAGACTCACGCAGCCAAAGCCAATAATGCAGAATGCAGGAAGATCACCGGAGCGGGGTGAAAACTCTTGTGCATCTAAAGGTAGTGGGACATCCCACTGGTCAGGTCTGGGAGAGAGAGGAATTTCCCATAAACCTTATGAGAAGGCCACACCCACAAGAGACATTATCAGGCTGTAACGTGAGCAATAGGCTAGACTCCACCCTTATACTTATCAACTTGGCAAGACATTATTTAACTAGCACAATGTGTGTGTCATTAAAATGATTATACCACTCCCTCAAAATCTAAAATTTTAGCATAGTTTGCTAAGCTTTTTTTGCATGAAAAACAAGCAAATTCTTACTAGACCCATCAGCACTAAAATAAATTACTAAAAAAATTGATGTTGTCAAGGATATAATTTTTCAATCATCAACCATCACTATCCATGAGAGCAATAGTCAAGAACCAAAGAAAATATTCCACTTGGCAAATTTGCTATAAAAGGCCTTTTTAAAACCTTAAAAAGTAAAGATGCCACTTTGACAACTAAGGTGCACTAAACGGATGCCATTTTTTGTTTTTTTTCCAATCACCACATCTGAACACGAAATCTATAGTGTTGAGGAATAATACTTAATTGACCAAGACTATCAAAACTATCAGGATTATAAAAATAATAATTAAATTCTGTCTTGGAGTACAGCCAGACTATTCCTTAGAAAACCAGCATGGTAAAATCCCATTTCATCTCCTTTTTAACTTACTATCAAGAGGAACCAATCTGGAGAAGGATATCAAAGAAATAGAAAGCAAACCTTAATGAAACAAATTGACACGTTGCCCTAATAATGGTCTCTGATATAGGGATGATAATGAGGATGACATGGGAAAAGACAACATTCTTCTAGTAGACCAAGGTTCCTTTAATGACTGAGTTCATGGAAAAGCTAAATAGAAAGATAATCCTCTTATTTTTTCAATGAACACTTTGAAAAATCATTGTATATAATTTCATCATGACTTGGAGTTGGCTAGACAGCAATTGACCAGCCTTTCCATTTGTTTAAAATAAAATCCTTTGGGCTGAGCCCCGGGGGCATGGTGGTTGTGTGTGGGACTGCAGCCCACTGGGTTGGTGGTTCAAATCCAGTGGCAGCTCTCCAGGAGCAAGGCTGGGTCTCTTACTCTCACCAGAGGGCAGTGATGCCCCCCCCAAAAGATCCTCCTTGCTTTAGTTGCAGCTGAAAAATAAACACTTTTGTCTTAAATTTGTGGGTCATACTATAAAAAGAAACTGCAGTGAACGATGAAACAAATCAAACATGCTCTTTCCTTATTTTGCTTTCAGAATTTTGTCAACAATATTTACAAGAATCTTAAAAATACTAAACAAAAAGCACAAACTTATTCTGGAGTGACTTTTAGGGAAAGAACAATATTTAGCCTATTAATGTCTATATTTAGGTGTTCTTAAATTCACCTACATAAAGAATTCTAATACTAAACATATTTTGTATATAATAATAAAATGAACTGAATATCTGAAGACTGAAATATTGTTTGCTTGACTGCTGATATACCATGAGTAAATATACGTAGACTATGGAATACAAATCTACATGGTTTAAAATGCTTCCAAATTGTGATGAGTTTGTAAAGATTTTTCTTTCTTCTCAGAGGAATACAAAATTAGCATATCAAATAATTGATCACTTAGACTGTATTTGAATATTAGTTAAACTGTGAGGTTGAATAGTGATAGTTCCAATGAGTTTATATAATTAATTTTTTATATACTTCAATCTCTGTTGTATGCACAACAAAGTTGAAGACTATGTGCCATGCAATGGCTCAGCTGTTCTATTGAGATTAAAAGTCACATAGATTTCTGCAATGCTTAAATTGATATGGCTTTTTTGATAACATAACACCTTAAAACATGAAAGATATGACAAAATATTAAAACATGAAAGATATGAAAAAATGTATATGTGGTGATAGGAATCATAATGAAAATGATAATAAAAACACACAAAACTACCAGTCACCATTCTAGTAATGTTATCCACCCCTCGCTACAGTGCAGGAACAGTCATTTTTCAAATCTCACCAATAAGTACACTAATGGACGCTAATGGCTTTTGCAAAGATCACACAACTAGCAGCAGCAGCAGGGGTAAAATTGAACCAATATCTCTTTCAATTCAAAATCTGTTCTTTTATCCACCACATTGTTTTGCAAAATATCAAGATATTATTTGATAGCTTGGTGAAATGTTGATCTTTTTAATGCATTTAAATTTTATTACTGTGGATATTATATTAAATTTAATGAACTCTGTACATTTTTCCATAGGTGCACATATTCAATTTCTGAACTTTTCAACTGAAGCTAACCATGACTACCTTGAAATTCAAAACGGACCGTATCACACCAGCCCGATGATCGGGCAGTTTAGTGGCGTGGATCTGCCTGCCGGCTTGCTGAGTACCACGCATGAAACGCTCGTTCACTTCTACAGTGATCATTCACAAAACCGGCAAGGATTTAAGCTTGCTTATCAAGGTAAAATTTTTTATAACTGAATTATTTCTAATTAAATACCCTATTAATGGGGACAAAAAAGAAAAGTTTGAATGAAGCATTACCAAGGCCAATTGACATACAAAAGAGTTCAAAATATTCATCTCTTATGGTTACTTCACTAGCCTTTTATTGAGTATTATTAACTGAAGTTTAAAATGGCAAACCTAGCAGCGCTTTATTTATTTTATTTAAATATGGCTAAATCAATTGCTTTCCTAATTGCATATATTAGTCCCCAAACAGTTTTAGTATATAATAACCCCACAATATATACACTTTTTTGTTCAATTTATACGTTGTTATTAGATTGTGACTAAAAGTATAAATTGTAAATGCAGATTACAGATTTGAGGCCCTCTAAAGTAGAATTAGGTAATAGAAAAACAAATAATGAGTCGACTACTCACTTCCATTGAGTTGATTCCAACTATCTCACCCGCTCACTCAAAGAATGTCAAGGCATTGCTGACAAATATTGGCCTTGTAAGACAGGGAAGTTCCGTCTTTTTGCTGCAGAGCAGTTGTGGGTTTTGAACTGTGGTCCACTGAATCGCAGTCTAATGGTAACCACCATGCCAGCGGACTTCATGAATTCCGACTTATATGACACAATAGAACTTCTCACTAGGGAATCCAGGGTTTTTTCTGAGACAAAAAACTGCATCTTTATCTTTTAGAGTGATTGATGAACTAGCAATGTTGACCTCGCAGTTAGGGTAATGCCTAACTCCTTCAGCAAATATATTAAGAAACATTACCAGTGCGCCCATTGTGCCTGCCATCCATTATTATTTATCATAATTTGCTGACTCTGGAGCATATATTCCAGAATAATGTTTAAACATGTTGCGGATGCATCCTTATTGGATCACCAGAAGTCATGTGACCCTCCAAAGTCCGCTCACTGACATCAAGGGAATGGGCACTATTTCAGGTCTGCTTAGGTTGCATAAAGACACCCTGTTGCTTCCGTGATTTAAGCTTTACATTGCTAAACTTTCCGTTTGGAGCTTAAAGTCAGTGACCGCTTTCCTGGAGAAATATAAGACTATCTGCTTCCATAAAACATTACAGACTCAGAAATCTTTGCTCTTTTTAACCATTATATTGGCAGCTCGTACAACTCTTAGGTCAGTCCATACATCTATCCATTGTGTGAAGCACATTTGTACATTTGAGCCATCATCACACTCAAAACATTTGCTTTCGACTTGAGGTCATTTCCTCCCTCCCTTCCGGCCCCCCTCCCTCATGAAACTTGATAATTGAGAAATTATTATTATTTTGTCTTTTCTTAATATATGTTAGTCTGGGTGAACTAGAGAAATAAATTCACAGACATGCATTTGAATGTAAGGGAAAGGTTTATACGAATGGAACATTGAGAAAGCATCCCAACCCAGTCCAATCCAAGGTCATAAGTCTGATATTAGCACATTTGTCTGATACCAATCGGTAAAGTCCTTCCAAATCACAAAACACCTGCAGTAGAAGCATCCCAGCACTGCCAGGGATCTCCCCATGGCTCCTCATTTCCATAAGCAGTATCCATTGGTAGTGTAGTAGAAGTGTCTCAGCGCTGGCAGGGATCTCTCTGTGGCATCTCTCTGTGGCTTCTCCAGCCCTAGAGGTCTGGTTCCATCAGGGTAAGTCCAAGTGGTTTCTCCTCCAGCTCCTCCAGATCCCAGGACTCAGGATCTATCAGCATGCCACCATCTTGTTTTGTCGGTAGACCGACTCCTAGAGACTGAGTCAAGTCTCTCTTCTCCAATTCGGAAATACTATGAGACTTAACCAGAATTCTCAGGAGAAAACCACGCCCACACAGAGGCCTCATTGGCTCTCTCAGGCTAGACTCTACTCCTAGAATACCAATCATGAAATTGACACACGAGTACATGACTGTCACATCTTACACTGTCTGGGATCTCCCTTATCCAACTTTTCTGTTGTCCATTCCCCAGGGAGAGGGTTACATGTAGATCCTTCTGATCAATTCCTCCTTTCTACGCCACTTTCCCTCTCCCCTCCCGGTATCACCACTCTCACCATTGGACCTAAGGGGTTAATTTGTCCTGGATTCCCTGTGTTTCCAATTCTTATCTATACCAGCATATGTCCCCTGGTCTAGCCAGATTTGTAAGGTAGAATTGGGATCACGATAGTGGGGTGGAGTAAACATTTAAGAATTAGAGAAAAGTTTCAAGTTTATTTGTTGCTACACTGCACCCTAAAAATAACCCAAACTCTAACCCTTAGTCTGACACCAACCCTAACCCTAACCCTAATCCATCTATTTTTTTAATGTCATGTGATCTACCCACACATTTATGATCAACTATATATTGTGACTGGTGTATTGAGCACCCCTGCTATAAATGTATATACATAGATGAATTTTCCCATCGTCATATATAAATATATTTAATATGTACATGTTTGTATCTATAAATGCCTTTTACCTCCTAATTCTTCCCTCTATTTCATTTTACTTTTCTCTTGTCCCACTATCATGCTCAGCCTTCATTTGGGTATCAGCAATTCCTCTCATTTGCATTGTCCTTGGTCAATCTCAACCAGACCATCTACACCCTCCTTACCACCGAATTTGGATCACTTGTTGTTCCCTGCCCCTAGGTTTGTTAATACCCACTTCTTTTTCCCCACCTCCCCCTGTCCCATGTCCCCCTGGAACCATCAGTCCCATTGTTTTCTTCTCCAGATTGTATCTTATCTAGATAGACTTGCAGAGATAATAGTAGGCACAAAAACAAGACAGAACAAAAGAAAACAGGCTCAGAAATCGTAGGGAGCAGTTTTACTCTATCACTGGGACACTGTGAATGGAATCAACTGGGTGGTAGTGGGTGTGAAGTTTTCATGGCTAAGAAAATGGATGATCAGACTTTAAAACAAAACAGTTTAAGTAAGAAGAAAATAGAAATTTGGAACAACAAAGCAGATGTAAATGTACAAGGAATCTGTTACATTTGCATATTTTAGCTCATTGCATTCTAAGTCTAATGCTTTTGTCACTAAAGAAATACACAACATAATGTTTAAACTGAACTGAGTGCATTTAAGAAGCCTAATTTTCCCTCATGGTTCAAATAACTAAACACTCATCCATGAACTACAGAACCTAGCTGCAAACAAAAATCAAGTAACCATTTTCACTCCCTGGGCATGAAACCTAAAAGACTCACTTCTCTCGAGTTTTATGATTACTCAAGTAGCTTTCCTCTGAAAATCCATCAAGCAGGGACGCTCTCAAGGATCCAGATGCTCCTCTTGGTGCTGGAGGCATAACTACCTGAACTCCATCTATTCCCACGACTTCTTATGCTCAGACTTCCCCCATTATTTATTTCGTGAACACATTTCTGGCATTTTCTAAGAACTTTCCTTTTTAACAACAGGTTGATGAGAACTAAACAACAAAATGTGACATTGAGTGTCTTGGTCAAAGGTTCATAACAGATGAGAGGAAATTCTCAGTTCAGAACTCTATGCTCTGAATGTAATGTTGTTGCTGCTTCCACAAACCCTGAAAACACCCCATTGGTTTCTGCTTAGACTGGTAGTATCCCCTAAGCTTCCCCTTCCAACCACATTTACCTATATATACACCCTTCAAGAACTATGGACTTGAATTTCAAGCAGTGGTTCATTTCCTCAAGAAAATTGTTTATTTTGTTCCCCTATTTTCCTTGCAGGTTTCCATCCCCGCTCTGCTCACATGTTTTACCACTATTTTCAATTTGTTCAGATAGCTGTCCCTGGGGGTGCAAATGTTGCTGACGGAAACTTGGGAAACTCATTTCATCCAAAGATGCCTCACAAGAAAGATCTGGTGATCTACAGTGAAAAGTTAACCATTGAAAACCCTGAAGAATACACTCTATTCTGACCCACATTGAGGCTTCACTCCATGGCAACCAATCCTTTTCAGAGATATTTCTTTCTTCTTGAAGGCTGAGCTAATCAAACAGCCCAAACAGTGGCCCTAGAAAGAGGCAGGGCTTAAGAGTCCATTGGCTGTACCTTGCTAGTTAGAGCAATGACATCAAAGTTTCCAACACTGAAGCACTGGACCTTTTTATCAAAAATCAATCTTTATACAGGTGAACACTATACACTCTACTTTATACTATAACACTATACTTTATACAGATGAACTCACTGGCATCAAAAATAAAAGTATTAAATAGGTTAAGAAGCAGAAACCAGACAAACTAAAGATGAAGTAAACTATCTAAGGGATGGTGTCTGAGGAAATGCAAATTCACATCCAGTGATTTTGGGGGAAAAATTGTATTATGTGGAATGAAAACCTTAACTTCATATAAATCTTTAACCAAATTATCCCTTTTTATTAATAATAAAACAGTATGCATAGAATAGAGCTTCAGGAGAAATAAATTTATGTAATTAAATTAATCTGTCCCTAAAATCCAGTTCAATAAGAAAAAAATTATATAATTATGTATCTTTATTCATTAAATCACCATTTAACTTTTCTATCTCAGTGGATAAGAAGTTCTTTTGAGAAGTCTTTTTGAAATTGAGTACATTCTCCTTGGTATTGAGTATACTTATACAATAGTATAAATTTCATTCTTTGTTTGAAACATTGGCAAATCTCAAATTTGAGATTTGCAACTATTGTTTGCCATGTAATTTTGATTATATTTCATGTAATTTCTGAATAACATACTTCAAAATCAATACTATTGAGTGTGTTTTGAATATCTTCTGAATAGGATCATTAAGTCTATGTAGTTAAGCTAAGTTTTCTAGACAAACAGATTCAGCCTTCATGATACAGTTCGACTCAACTTCTTAAGTGCAATGCTAGTCTACAAGGTCCTCTTCAGACTCACATAGTCAAATGCCGGTGACACAGAAAGGTGAATCAGGAAGCAAAATGATCACAGGTGGTGAATGGTTCAAAACCCTGAGGTTCCGAGGTCTGAGGGAACAAGGTAGGGCTTTGGCCACTTTTGGGGTCAGGTGACAGTGGGGCCTCTCTCGAGAGACAGCACACGTCCACCAGAGAGGAAGGTGCAGAGGCAGAGAGAGGGACTGACTGTGCCAGAGTGTCTCACTTTCATCCAAAGATCACACCTCCAAGAAAGCAACATTGAGCTAGCACTTGAGGGAGAGATTTGACTGTCTCTCTCACTAGGAATGTCTAGTTAACAGAAAATCATCAAACTGCTACAGGCTGTATATTCACAGCTACAAAAGTTACAAATTAGGTCAGTGTAACAAGAATTATTTAACAACAACAACAACAAAAATCACAATGTCCACAGTGGAATGATGTAAGCCAAAAATTGTGATGTTGTTTGACTTACACATTTCTATTTTTAATTAATTATTAATATTTAGAATAAGATATCACCTAAATAGTAACATAAACCTACTACTCTTCCTTTTTCTCTGCCAATATCAGAATCTGGAAATATTCAGCCAGCATTCCTTGTATTCATGGATGCGGATCATGAAGGCCCTTTTTATAGGAAAACATTTACTTTAAGTTGTCATTTGACTCCTAGAGGACTTTGTTTATCGATATTGACCTCTGACTTTACAGAAAATTAGAATTTGTATTTTTGAGTCCTCATCTATGCAAGCATGCATTTGATCAGTTGATTTGACACACAATTGTTAATTTCAAATACATTAAAGTTAGCTTTTAAAAAGTTGCCTAAACAATATTTCTGTATTTTGAACTATAAGATCTGAGTCTGTTAAAAGAGAGATTTCATGACTAATTTTAAAAAGATAAAAACATGAATTTAGGTGCTCTAATTGTGGTATAAAAATTATAAGACTGAAATTTGCATGTTAAGGCTTAATAAGATAGCTTTCAGTGTTTGAAATTTTTTTTTAAATTACCAACTGGTAAAATGACACAACTTTCATTTGTAAGTCATGTCAACATTTCTAGGTTCTACTTGTGATTTATATGCTAAGGATATAATTAATAACTCATAAAAAGATATATAAATCATGTAAATACTTGTTGTCAGTCTGAGTGATGTCTATGTTGTACACCTTTTTCTTAAAGCTTGTCATTATTTATGGCTATATAAAGGTCAAAAATGCTACTAATAAATGTAGCTGCCTTAAAGTTAAATTACTCACACAGAGCTTAAGATGTAAAGTATGGAACTTTGTCAGACAAAATCAAGTTCATGAACCCTATTTTTAACTCAAGACTGGAAAATGGATGATAGTACGAAGATATTTATCAACTAATTAGAACTCAGTCAGAAAATATAAGAGATTTAAAAATGACTACATGCTTCCATTGGCAGTCACATTATGCTTCCGTAATTTAAACCCTTGACATAAATATCACTTAAGATTGATAGATATAAGTCATACCAATTTTTGTAAATGTGAATAGAGAAAACCTCAAAGTGTGCTTTGAGTGATGCAAAGTGCTTGGTCTTATCCTATTCTTGCACTACATAAAGGATTGTTCCTATTTAAACATTTCCTAATACTTTTTAAATTTTGATATATTAAAAATGTTAGTGATTTTCCTCTTTGGGTAATTAGTTTTCCCGTCTTTCCTTTTTCTTTTCACTATTACAGAATATAGATCTTGGGAGTGTATTGTTCAACAACAAAATATTAAATATAATTTTAAATAAGAAGTAAAAAAGTTTTCATCTACAAGGCTGATGGTTTTTCTTCTTTGTTTTTTTGTTATATTTGCTAAACTCTTTTGAAGAAGTATAGCAGGATATGTTAAATCTGCTAATGCATCAGTATAATAACAAACTGCTGACTTTTGTGTGAATTAAATTTATGAGTGAACAGCCTATAGTCTGTGAATACCAAATGATCCTCTCTTAGGAGAAGTAGCAATTAAACTGCCTTTTCAACAAGTAACTGAAGAGTTCATGCTAGCCTATTGTATGACCACAATTACTGTTCCATATAGACAGGACCATAATTTATATGTGATATTGATGCATTGCTAAAAATGTTACTGTTTTTCTTTTTTGTTGTTATTGTTGCTGGTTTTCTTTCAAAGTAATATTCTGGGTAATTTTGAATTAACTAAAGGGAAAGGGTCAAAGACTATTCTTCCCTGTTTCATTCATCTAAATAGTTGCTTCACGTTCTAAAGCTAGAACACTTTATAAAGAAGTCTGTTTTACATAAAAATGCCTAAGCGAGCAAACAACAGTTTTCAATCCAAATCTTAATAATCAAGCAATCAATACCTCCTGATAAGATCATGTGGATTTGTTTTTACTTTTAGTGTTAGCTGAGTAAAAGTAACAGTCAAAAACACATAGTCATGGATTAAAAGTATGTTATGGATTAAAAGTCCATTTGGGCCCTCCCAAACGTATGTTATTTGCTTGTGTCATCCTTCTCAGTGGATTGGCAGTGATGTAGTCTATGACAGGGTTAATCGTTAGGGGCCTTAGAGTGGGTTCACCTATAATGACTGCCCCATGGAAGAAAACACAGCTTGATCCTGTGACATCTTCACAATTTTGCTAGGTTTGAAACTGTCACTGAAGCCACTGTGGCAGTCCATCTTTTTGAATGCCTTCCTGTTTTTGATAATATGTGACTCGTCCCTATGATGTCATAGTATGTCATGAATCTATCAATTGTAAGGTATATTATGGTGCTCTTCCTCCTGCCACAGTCCTGATCTTATAGAAGGGGAATATCCTTGGCATGTGATCTGCAGCATCTTTTATCTGAAAAGAGATAAAAAGGAAGGGGAGCAACCAAACACAATGGAATCTTAATACCATCCATAGTTTGCCAAGATCCACTCAGTCAAATTCCTTTACATAGTCAATGACACACAAGCAAACATCGTTCTGGTATTCTCTGCATTCAAGCAAGATTCGTCTGACATAAGCATGATATACCTGGCCACACATCCTCTTTTGACCTGCTTAAAACTCTGGCAGATCCCTCTTGTGCTACTCTGGGTAGACTAGAGAAACAAATACACAGAAACTCATATGTTTACAAGAGAAAGTTTTCTTTAAAAAGTACGTGTACATTAAGAAAGCATTCCAACACAATGCTGTCCAGGCCCATAAATCCAACATTAACCCATATGTCCCACATCAATCTATAAATTCCTCCTCAATCTCACAGAACACACACCAAGATGCCAACTGCACGAGGAAAGATGAATCAGTGAGTGTGTAAGCATCTTAGCATAGTCAGGGGTTTCCACATGACTGCTCTCAGAGATGTCTCACAGGAAGTGAGCCTTGCCAGCTGAAGCTAGGAACTGGCTAAGGTAGCGGTACTCTGGGCAGACCATTAGAGAGCAAGAGCTCTGAAAACAAGAAAGATGAAGCCATTTATCTCTCTGCCTTTCAATTAATCCCACATGTGTTTATCGGCCAGGTTGGCACCATAAACCTTAGCTATCAGTAACTCTTAGTGTACTGCTGTAATGTTGTTGGATGATCTTCAGCAAAGCTTACTTGTATATGATACTGATGATATTGTTCTTAATTTGAGTGTTCTGTTAGGTCATCTTTCTTTAGAATAGCTACACAGGTGAGTGGCTTGCAGTCAGTTGATGGAATAGCGGTATTCCAAATTTCTTGGTACAGACAAGCTATTGCTTCCAGTGATTCATTAGCACATTGCAACATCTCGTTTGCTAGTTCATCAATTCTGGAGTCTTGTTTTTGGCTAATGTTTTCAGTGCAGCTTGGACATCTTTCTTTGGGAAAATTGTGCTCACATGATATCTTTTGAAATGGTTCAATGTTGTTCCCCACCCCATTTTGGGGGGGGGGTACAGTAATTCTGAGTATCCTTCCATCTTCTCCAAAACCTTTATGCATCGGTCTATAGTTTTCCTATAGAATATTTCCATGTTACAATTTCAGGCTTGACTTTTTTCATGAGTTCTTTCCATTTGAGAGCGTCTTCCATTTTGGTTTTCTAGCTCCAAGACTCTGCACATTTCACTTTAATCTTGCTTTTTCTTCTTAATCTATCCTTTGAAATTTTTGATTCAGTTCTTGACATTGTTTCTTACATTTTCCTTAGCTCCTCTATGAGTAAGAGCAAGTTTCAGGATCTCTACTACCATTCACTTTGAGCTTTTCATTGTTCCTGGATCTTTAATGACTTTTTCCTTTCTTCATGAGTGATGTGTTTGATGTCATTTCAGTGACCATCAGGTCTTCTGTCCTTAGTGTTCATATATCACATGTGTCCATGGATGTTCTCAGAATTCAGGTGAGAAAGACGCAAGGTTGTATTTTGTGTTTTCTTCAGCTTCAACTTGAATTATAGATGAGCAATAGATGGTCTATTCTGCAGATGTTCCCTGGCATGGTTTTAGCTGCTAATATTGGGTTTCTCCATAATCTCTTGGATTCATGTCTATTTGATTTCTGTGTATTTCTTCTAGAGAAGTCCAGATATCATTGACGTTTTGTCGTTGATAAAAGGTATTTGCAATGAAGAAGTAAGTCACTTGTCTTATACAATTCTATTATTCAATCCCCAGTTTCATTTCTATCAACAAGTTCATGTTTTCCAATTAAGTGTCCTTCCTCTGTGTTTCCAACTTTTGCAGTCTAATTGCCAATAGTCATCAATGCATTTTGATAGCATGGGTAATAAATTTCAGACTTAAAATTTTGGTAGAATCTCTTAGTTTCTGCATCATTTAACTTTAGTGGTTGGTGAATAAATCTGAAAGATAGATATTCTTCTATCATAGGCAGCATTGTATGCCAAGATAGACCTTCAAATATCCTTTGCGATGTCACTGGGTACAGCAAACCATACAACTTTCTGTTTCCACATTCAGCTATTCAAATTAGAGCCAAGAAAATGCTAGTTTTACTTTGTCTGAGGGGTTCAAACCTCCTCTCTTTTATTAGTAGCACAGGACTTGACCGCCGTTCCACACAGGGTGCTGGGTTCTATTCACAAATGAATAAAAGGGGCTCCTGAGGTGAAAAATGGTATGTCCAAGAGCCCATAACCATTTTTTTGAGAATATCAGGTTTATATGAAGTCAAAGGCTGCCTTCAAATCACACTATTGTAAAAAAATACTTATAGATATTTATGCTTTTGAGGAGTTTTCTATGTGTTCATCATTGCTTTTACTAATTCAACTTTTCAGTGCCACAGAGTAAACACATCTTTTGTAGGTATTAGATATTATCTCTAAAAGTCTTTTGACTAGCCCATCAGTAACCAGTCTGACTCACCCCATTTCACCACTGGATCCCTTTCTAAAATTCTTCAAGAATCCTCAACTATGGGAATAATGAAATGTATGACCAAGTTGTCAGATTTCAGTTTAAATGAGAAATTTTTTGAAAATTTTGTCATTGCTGCTACTGATTCTAAAAGATTTCTTTGTTATTTCTATAGAGGCGTGTTTTTTTTTATTTTCCATATATGTAAATATACTTTTAATTCTC
The DNA here is from genome assembly GCA_004026705.1 of Nesogale talazaci. Lineage (NCBI taxonomy): Eukaryota > Metazoa > Chordata > Mammalia > Afrosoricida > Tenrecidae > Nesogale > Nesogale talazaci. The sequence goes on from PVJH01030825.1 coordinate 20,734, forward strand.
CATGTTTCTTTGAACTTTCACTTTGTTGGCTTATCTTCTACTTATAATTGTTTTCTATACTTTCATATTTTAAAATTAATATTCTGTGATAGGTAGTAAACAAGAAAGCAATTAAAAGATGATTCTGACAGTTAATTGTGATATGTTCAAAACTACAGAGCATATTAATCATATCCAAATCTCTACAATCATGTACTACCATGTTCCATCGACCATGGATTCTGAAAAAGGTTTAAAATGATATAGTACAAAATGTACTATGTCTCAGTCTAAAAGCACTTATTAGGGAGCCTTCCTGTGTTTGTTAATTTATAGCATAACAAATAGTTTATTTTATTACTCATTTGAATTTACTCTATTTCAGACTGTGAATGTAGTATTTTATAGCAGTACATATATCTCCACATTAAGAATGATAACAAATCAAATTTTAGCAAATATAACTAGGAGGCACATCAAATGTTGATATTTAAATAATTAATTTGGAATAAAGACTTAAAATAAGTTTACTCATATTAATGCTAAGTATATCAATCAAAATTGATTTTCAGGCACCAGCTGTTTTTTAAGCTTGTGCCATGGACAATGACCCTGCTATTTGTGTTTTTCAGATTATTTAGTCAGGCTTTGAAAATGTGTATTTACGTGCACTTGCTTTTATGTGAGAGAAAGAGGGAGGAAGGAAAGACAGCTATTTGAAGTGGTTTTCTGTTCTAATAATCCACATCCTCATATTTGATTTTCACTCACCCAGAGGATCAGCAGTTTGAAACTACTTGGGGAAAGAGGACACTTTTCTACTCCAGTGAAGGGTTAGAATCTAGGAGACACTCGGGGACAGTTCTGCTCAGCCTATAAGGTCATTGTGAGTCAACTTGGACTCAGTAGTTGTCAGTTTGGCTTTTTTTTGGGGGGGGGGGTTCAAATAGGATGTGATAGCATTAGCAAAAGGAAAATTAAGGACACACATGCCATTCTAGAATTTGAAATAATCTTTTTTTTTTTTTTGGCATCTCTGCCCTCTAATGGGAGTGGAAGGCCTAGCCTTGCTCCTGGAAAGCTGCTGCTGGATTTGAACTGCCAGCCCAGTAGTCCCGCACACAACCACTAAGCCACCGGGATTTTACTTATGGATTTTAAGCACCACAGTGTACACTTAAAAGATGAAAACACACATAAATGACTCTGTTTTTCATAGTATGCAGCTATACTAAACTTAAAAAATTCATTTTCATAACATTTTGAGTTATGGGAGATCTTTTTTCTTTTGTAGATAATCATTAGTAATTTTAAATTAACAAAAATTGTGCTTATAATGCTCATTGATCTGAAATAAATCTGACCTAAAGAGTTCCTCTTTAGTCCCATGTTTTAATACAACTTTACATTTGCCTATATGTAGCAAAATTCTAAAAAGTCTGAGTCAAAAGATAATACTAAAATAATGAGTACACTCAACTTCAACAACTCCCATCCATATTTTCTATTATAACTTTATTTATAGAATATCATAACTTATAAAACCATATCACATAAATTGATTTATTTGAATTTTGCCAGGTTATTTTTCAAGTAGGCAGCACTTATCTTCATTACATTATAGATTCAAGGTGTAAGTAACATTGGAAATAATTCGGAGAAAATGTATACACAATGCTGTCAGCAATAAGTGAGAATCAGTAGAAGCATGATTTTTAGGTACTGTGTTAGTCTGGGTAGAGTAGAGGAACAAATTTCATAGACGTACATATGGATATAAGGATATGGTTTATATATTAGAGAAATAGGACATTAAGAAAGCATCCCAATCAAGTCCAGTACAAAGTCATAAGTCTGATATTAGCACATGTGCCTGGTACCAGTCTAAAACGTCTCCTTCCAACTCACGAAGTCACAGGCCAGTGGGTGCAGAGTCCTGGTGCTGGCAAGGATCTACTCATGGCTCCTCACTTCCAGGGCTCACGGTCTATCAATAGCATGCAGTGGTGGGAGAAGCAACTCATCGCTGACAGGGATCCCCACGTGGCCTCTCCAGCTTCAGAGGTCTGGCTCCATCAGGGCAAAAGCCCTGTGGCTTCTCCTCTGGATCCTCAGACGCTGCCATCTTGTCTTGTCTGTGATTCACCGTCTCTGAGACTAACTCCCAACAACTGGGGAAAATATCTTCTCATCTTCACGAGGGAAATACTGCAAGATTTCCCAGGAGTCTCAGGTGAATGCCATGCCCACATGGAGGCCTCATTGGCTACTCAATGGCTGTCTCCAGATTCACAGGCTAGGCTCCACCCCTACATTTCAATCATAAAATTAACATAATCACATGACTGCCACAGGTACTATCCAGAACCTTCCTATAGAAAATTTCCACTTGGAGTGGGCTTTTTCCATAGTGCTAGGACCTAGTCTTCCTGATATCCATTGTTAACTGTTATCTTAAAATGCTCAAAAAACCTTCACCTTTTATCTGTCTATTTCTGTCTATCTAGTCTCAATCACTATCCTACTGATTATTGGACTCTTGTCTTGATACATTATTCAACTGCACCCTGAGAGAATATGCTTCTCTTGGGTTGAACCACCCACCTGTATATGATGCCCTGAAGCTACATTGATCTTTAAAATGCATGCTCATTTATAGCACCTTTGATTAATAACTTTCCGTGTAGAGCTCACATTGATTTTATAAACATAAAGACCAATTCCTATACTGAATTTTATGTCTTTTAAATATAATCTCCAAATATATCTAAGTCATATACCTATTAACTGTTAAGTGATTGATTAGCATTGCTTTTCCATACATTTTCATATGTCATTCCATTTTTCATTTGCCACAATAAGTGTCATCGATCTTAGTCCCTTTATCTTTTACCACTCTTCTTTATTGTAGGTATTTAATGCAGAAATACAAAATTCAAAATCTGGTAAAAGCCCAATATAATTTATTAAATATACAAAATTTTGGCAGTTACATAGAAATTAACATTCCTTTTATACATCTATTCAACAATTTACATTGTGATTTCCTTTTACTTAGTTTCCCATATGAAAGGTTTCACTAGTAGTTATATGTGTCCTTTATAGAATTACTCTATTTTCAGTTGGTTTTAAGGAAGATCTCAGATTTTTTTCTAAAATGATTGTGGGTAGCCTGGTGCTAAGGGTCATCTGTCTGTTTTCAAGAGTAGTACATGACTAGAGAAGCTGAGCATGCTTTTCTGCTGACTTGATACTGCATGGTATGGACAGTTTATCCTATTAGTGAATTCCCGGTCATCTTTATGTATGAAAGTGTGCTCTAGAAGATCCTGTCAGGGCTTCCACTGCTTTTTATGTCTCCCTTTCCCTCTCTGATGAGTTGTTGTTATATGCGTCTTAATCCATTCAGCCTGACTCTGTAGGACAGAATAGAACTGCCCCACAGTGTTTTCTAGATTGTAATCTTTACCTCATCTGGACATGACATCGGGAGAAACCAGCTCCTGGAGAAGGAAATCATACTTGGCAAAGTCGAGGGGCATCCCCAAAGGGGAAGGCCTTCCAGGTGATGGGTTGCCCCAGTGAATACACTGGTGGACCTGAGTATCGTGAGCAATGGTGAGGCTGGCCGTGTTACATTCTGTTGTGCGTAGGGAGCTATGAGTTGTAATAGACACAATGAACTCAA
>PVJH01030826.1:0-24801 GCA_004026705.1 Nesogale talazaci
CCCCCCCCCCCGCCCCCCGGCGTCCCCCCCTTCCCCCCTCCAGCTCTCTGGCTCCTGCTGTGGTCGGAATCCCACAGGCGGAATGTGGACCTCCCCCTGGCCCGTTTTGGGTCCCCCGTCTTGGCTCACCGCAGCCGTTGCGGTAGCACAGGAAAGGGAAGCGCCAGATGGAGCTCAGGCCGATGGAGAAGCCCATCTGGGCCAGAAAGCACTCCGTTTTATTGGCCCAGAGGGGTCGCTTCGAGAAGGCGTCCAACTCTGCGGAGTTGTCTTCTGACCAGAGGTGGGACGGCAGCGTTCTCGGCCTCTGGCGTTCCTGGCCGGGATCCTCCCGGGGCAGGGGGAGCCTCCAGGACCAGGGGCCCAGCGGCATCGACCACACGGAGCTGCTGTCAGTCGTGCTGGACAGCCGTGGCTTGGCATCCTGGGACGCGCCGGACACCCGCAGTCGCGCATCCCCGGGGTCCGCAACCGAAGACGACGCGTCTTCGCTAAGCATCGTCGCCGTCGTGGTGGGGCCCCACTGGCTGGCCCCTCGTCCGCCTGAAGACCATCAGGAGCCTGAGACGTCGGGTGCCTGAGGAAGGGGAGACAAGAGGACCCCAACACACACGCCTTTGAGGCCTCTCCCGCACAAGGGGATGCGGGCAACCACAGGGTCTCTCAATCCTGAAAGGGTACCAAACATACCAAGGCACCAAGAGGGTGCCCGCCCTGGGCCAGTAGGAAAAACACTTAACCATCAGTTGAGTGGGGGCTCGTGCACCGCATGTCACAATCCGTGCAGGCATCCCAGGTGTCGAGCGCATGTGTACATGTGCGGCCGCCATCATTCTCAAAACATGGGCTCTCCTTCCCCCTCCCTCCCCACACCGCCCCCCCCCCCCGAACTTTTGATAATTGATAATGGATCGTTATTTTGTCATGTCTCACGTTGTTTGAAGTCTCCCGTCACCCACTTTTCTGGTGTTCTTGCCCAGGGAGGAGGTTCTATGTGGAACCTTGTCATTTGGTTCTCCCTTTCTACCCCACCTTCCTTCCATGCTCCCTCGCTGTTCTCACCACTGGTCCTGGGGGTTGCATCTGTTCTGGATGCCCCAGTGTTTCCAGTTCCTATCTGTACCAGTGTCCATCCCCTGGTCTAGCCAGATTTTAAGGTAGAATTGGGATTTTGATAGTGGGGGGGGGGGGCCGCGGGGGAGGAAGCTTTTAAGAATGAGAGGAAAGGTGTATGTTTCATTGTTGCTACACTGCACCCTGACTGACTCATCTCCGCCCTGAACCTTCTGTAAGGGGATGTCCACTTGCCTACAGATGGACTTTGGGTCCCCAAGCTGCACTCTCCCCATTCACAATGCTGTGATTTTTTTTGTTCTTTGATACCTGATCCCTGATCCTTTCCACCCCTCGTGATCATGCAGGCTGGTGTGCTTCTTCCTTATGGGCTTTGTTGCTTCTCAGCCAGATGGTCACTTGTTTACCTTCAAGCCTTTAAGACCCTAGACGCTATGTCTTTTGATTGCTGGGCACCATCGGTTTTCTCCACCACATTTGCTTAAGCACCCGTTTGTCTTCAGCAAATAAAACATTTTAGACCAGTACGATTAAGAATACATAAGAGTCTAAGGGTTATTTTTAATAAAAGGTGAGCGAGACCCAACCCATCAAGATGGAGAAGACAAAGGCACTCTCAAAAAACGAGGGACATCACATGTTCATAATTTGGAAGCCGTCTTGAGAGCACACCAACGGCGGCTCATCCTTCTTTCATCTACGTGTTTGTTGCAATCCCTACTGAGCAGGATGTCTGTGGAGACCAAGAGTCTGATTCTGAAACTTACACAGAAATTTAAAAAATAAGCCTAGAATGGTTACTGGGATCTCAGTGGGGGATAATGGAATGCAAAGGCCAGCACTACCCCAAAACAAAACCAACACCAAACTCACCGCCACCGAGTCAATTCTTACTCCCAGAGAGCCTCCAGGACGGAGTAGAGCTGACGCCAGGAAGCGGATCCTTCAACTTCCTCCCCTGGAGCTGCTGGTGGATTCAAACTGCTGATCTTGGTGCCGACAGCCCAAGGCCACATGCCCAACACCAGCAGGGCCTCTAGACTAATGATAAGGCTACAACCATCAAGAGGAAGCAGTACTGCCAAAGGGTGCGATGGCACGGGTAGACTGATGGAACCATTTGGTGCATTCTTCATGAAGTAGCCATGTGGCTATTTAGGTGGCTATTACAATGTGGCTATTTAAATCCAAATGCGTTTGAGCTACACGGCATGAAATAGCCAACTATTGAGGCCCAGAAGCCACACGTCACATGCTTGGTCATCACAAGTGGCTAGTGGTTACGTGGCTGGAGAGCGAACGTCTATATCAACACAGAGAGTTCTACGGGACACCTCTGAGGGAGGTGAGAAGCATCCCTAGCCATGAGACGGGGCCCTGACGCACACTAAGGCAGCAAGGCAGAGTTGGAAAAGAAGGACTTTTCCTGCAACTGAGTCGCTGTTAGGACACCGGGGCGTCCGTGGGGTCACCCAAGACTCTTGACTCCTTCAATTTTATGGGTCAAAGGCAGACCGACTCAGAGCTCACGGTGCTTCTACATGCTAAAGGCAAGAGACACGTCATGAGATGCCCAGAGGGGAACACGCGTGACTTGAGACAGACCTTCTCCAGCAGGGCACAGAAGCACCAACTTTACAGAGAACATCCGCTCTCCTACAGTAGACTTACCATGGACACTGAGCCTGTCATCCACAGCTACTGTTACCTCAGGGAGCAGACACGTTGCAGCGTACGTGGGAATGCAACGTGTATTGGCATCAGTCAAACAGGTTCGCGACTGGGGCTTTTCCTTGCGTGAGTTTATTCCAAAGGACACACGTTTATTTTTTTAAAATTTTGTTTTAAATGTCTTAACTTCTAAAAGATCATCTTGTTGGGGGCTCCGACAACAATCCATGCATCCACTGTTTATAGCTGTACATATGTGGCTGTGAGGTGGGTCTTGGCTTCTCGAGGGAAAGAATTCACACTGAAGCTGAGTTTGTCATCCCAGTGGGTTTTTATGAACAGGGTTTTTTATTTGGGGCGGGGGGCATCACTGCCCTTTGGTGGGAGTAGGAAGCCCAGCCTTGCTCCTGGAGAGCTGCTGCTGGATTTGAACCGCCAACCCTGTGGGCCACAGTCCCACATGCAACCATTACGCCGCCAGGGCTCAGCCACGGTTTCAGGTTTCACAGCCACCAAAGAGTGCATGCCCTCTCAGGTGCGCTGGGGCTCACCACCGGTCCCCAGCAACCTGGTGGGACAGCGCACCTCCACGTGCAGAACTGGGGGCCAGAGAGAGTCCAGCACGCATGAGCGGCAGCCGGAGCAGGATAGAAAGAGACCAGCCTTCCTGTTGCCCAGGTGTTTCAAACCTCTGGGTGGGCGGTGTGGTTGAAGGTACTGGTGGACCCCATTGGCTGAATTAAGCTCACCTGGGAGACGTCATGAGCCTGGGACTAGTTTGAGCCCCCAGGTGCACCTCCCAGCTGGCTGTGCACTTGAATTGGAGCATGCCCAGTATACGTCTCCTCACAGGGGTCAACTGACAGCCTGATTTTCCTCCTTGATGGGTGCCTTTGCAGGCATGGGAGCGACAAACAACCCCCAGTCCCTGATTCTGGCGACCGAAGGTTTCCATCATTGCTTTCTGAACATTTACATTCTATGTCAGCCCTTGGTATCCGCTCCTCGGTTTACCCCCGCTTCCTCCCCTAGGATTAGAACCATGTAGATGGTTGCCGATGGGTTCTCCCCATCGGACGTCTGTCTTAGGTCCCTTCCAAAAAAAAAAAAAAGTTCAATCAAAACAGTGCCTTCCTGCGATTTCGTGGCAACATTTTCTAACTCACCTTGGTAGGGTAGACAAATAAGGTCCACACCTCGGCCTCAACACGCCCACATCCCAATCTCTAGAACCTGCGAAGACGCCACCTTCCGAGGCAAATGGGATTGCGTTAAAAACGCTCACATGGGGTGTTTATGCTGGATTAGCTGCACCATGGGGTTCGGTAAGGGGAAGAGGGGACTGGAGAATCTAAGGCAGAGTCGAAGATGAAATGGTGGAAGCAGAGGTTGGCAATGAGGGCCTTTAAACGGGGAGGAAAGGACAGGCCCCAAGAAGTGCAAGGGGCCGCTAGAAGCAGGAAAAGGTCAGGAAATGAATTCATCCCTGGAGCCTCCCGAAAGAACACAGGACTGCGATCACACGGGCTTGATCCAGGTGAAACCACTCTGGACTTCTGACTTCCAGAGCGGTAAGATAACAAATTTATGGTGTTTGAAGTCACTACATTTGTGACGGTTTGTTACAGAAACAATGAAAAAAACTATATAATGTAGAACAAAGAGTCTTGTACACACATTCGCACTTCATGGCCTACAAAAGATGGGATCAACTAGAAACAGAGGGAAGAGAGGCTGGGACAGGGTCTTTAGAAGGGAGACATATAAATGAGCCCCAAACCCCACCCAAACAAACATGTGAAAAGGCACTGAGTGGCATTCATTGATAAGGAAATGGAAACGAACCACCCAATGAAAATAGACACATGGATATGTGATAAATCACGTGTGGTACAGAGTAAGTGGTAGAATCTAGGTGGGTAGGCATAAGGATGGTTACCATACAAATCTCTCAAGTCTTCTGGATGGCTGAAGAGTTTTGTAGTAAAATGTGGGAAGGATACTACAATGAGAATCTGCTAGGGTACCCACACGGATAACAAACATTAGAAAGATTAATCGAACCAGACCATGACAAGTGTGTGACTGCTCATACATGGATGGCGGGATTATGAACGAGTGCATCCAACAAGTCCAGAAAACTCCTCACATGCGCCTACCAGTTTCAAACATTTTCACCCTCCATAACCCATTCTAGATGGCCATCCAATGAAATGCGAACATAAATGCAAAGGAAAAAAGTGACCAAGAATATCAACAATATCAACAGCCGCTTTATTTGTTTTATGACAGAAAAAACACTGGATAGAAACCAGCTATCCATCAGAAAGAAAATGTTCTGAAAAATGATGATGGCGAATTGTGTACAAATGTGTTTGATACAAGGGAGGCATGGGTTGTTAGAAGAGGTGTAAGAGTCTCCAATAAAATGATTAATTAATTTAAAAAAAGAAACCAAGTGCCCTTCAATGATGGAATGAATAAATGCTAGTACAGACGCACAGTGCACATGCAACAATCAACAAGCGTAAACGAATCATATACACAACAGCTTCGAGCAGTGGTTCTCACCCTTCCTAATGCCAAGACCCTTTCATACAGCTCCTCGTGGAGTGGTGGCCCCCAACCATAACATTATTTTCACTGCTACTTCATCACTGCCATTTTGCTACTGTTGGGAATCATCTTGTAAATATCTGATATGCAGGATGTATTTTCATTATTACAAATTGAACATAGCAATGGCTGAATATAAAAAGACCGATCAGCATCCAGCTTAAGGTCCCATAAGTACATATATATATATATATATATATATATAGCAGTAGTTGATGATTTTACAGTACATGATTTTACATTTACACAGTAATAATTCATGAAGTGTCATTTGACCTCCAATACTGCTGCTTTCTACCCAGTAGCTGCTGTGTACACATGTGTGACTGGTTCACATAAGTACATTAAGGTGCCAACCCTGTCACATACACCTGTATTTGTACAGGGTGTGTGTCATGGGGTTGGCGTGATGGTGCCTTCATGCTGGGTACTTGTATGTGGGTGTATCTGCATGTGGGCAGACCCGCCTGGAGACGGATAGAGGAGTGGTGTCTCAGTTCTTAAGATCCTCGGACATATGTGTTTTCTGGTGGTCTTAGGAGACCCCTGTGAAAGAGTCATTTGACCCCCCCCCCAAGGTGTGGAGACCCACAGGTTGAGAACTGCTGGCTTCAGTGACATGGAAAAACATTGTTTTGATTGAAAGAGGACATGCTACGTAATTCCATTTATGTGAAGTTCAAGAAGAGGTAAAATGAATTTATCTTATCAGAAGGATGGCTCACATTGTTACAATGGACCGACTTAAAATTCGTGCACTTTTCTCTAATGTGATGCTTCAATCAAAGTTTGCCTACAGATTAAACACTGTCCTCGAACAGTGGATTTCTACGCACCAACAGTCATAAAACAGATTTGAAAAAGAAAATACCAGTATGTGTCATTTTTAATATCAACAACAGCGCCAAAAACCCAAGTGGTATCAGGAAATACACCTAAACAACATTAAAGCCAGTGGGTAAAATTTAAAAAGGAATTACTGAGGACCAGAAAACAAAGCAGAATTTGAAAACTGAAGTGGAAGTTTGAAAAATGAGCTTTAATGGAGGAGGGCATTAATTTCCACATGTGTTAGCTCTATATGTTTCTTTTGTCATGGGTTTTGACCTGAGAATGACCTCAAATATGGAACTGGGCAACAAAACTCAAAAAATAAAATTGCGGAGAAACATTGTATTTCTAGCCAGAGGGCCTGAAAGAAGCTTCCGTGCCCTGGAGAATATGAGAGAAAGAAAAATTTCCCTTTTTCATCTCGACTGGTTTTGCCCAAACATGGAGTCACATTGCTATGGTGGCAACATGGGTATCCAAAGACCCAAGAGAAGGCTTGATTCTATGGTTGCAGAAACTGGAAAAGGGGGTCTTTAGTGTTCAAAGTGTGTTTAGAAATCTCCCTTACTTTTTGATCCCTGTTCTCTGTCATTACCTCGCCCTAAAAGTGTTCATGGACATGGACATGCACAACAGCATTGGAATTAAATGCAGAAGTAGATTTTTACAGGTTCAAGAAGCTCAGGAAATCCCAAACAGGCTAAAGCCGAAGACAATCATGCTCAGACACATTATAACCACACTGCTGAGAGCAAGAATCTGTGGAGCGGTCAAAGAAAGACAACAGATTACACACAAGAGCACAAAGTCACTAGAAATCATGACGGCTAGAAGACAGTGGAATGATATCTTTAAAGAGCTAACAGAAATGTCAATCCATCGTTTTATACCCAGCAAAAGTATCCTTCAGATCAGAGATCAAGGTGAGATGAAACCATTCGCAGATGAAGGAAGCCTAGGAGAAGCGGTTACTGGTAGACACACTACAGAAATGTAGGGAAATGATATCAGAGGGAAACTGGGAACTTCAGAAATGAAGGAAGAACAAGAGACATAGTAAAACGGGGGGTAAATGTAGAGGATCATTTTCTCCTCTTACATTTTTCTTTTAAATGGGTGACAGTTGAAAAGCAACAAGGGTTGTAACATTTATGTTACAAAGCCTATGGAGACTTTTAAGGAATGCAAAGGTGGTACATACGCCAACTCTAATATAAAGGGAGAATGTAAAACATCGTACGATGCTTTGAGCCTTCTATTTTTTATTTAGTATGGTAAAATCATAGAGTTGACTGTGGAGAGTAAGGTCCATTTGATATAATACTTACAGCAACCACTTAAAAACTGGTTACAAAGATATATAGCCAAAAATCCAGTAGATAAATCTAAGTGGGAAAAAAACGATATTTAGACAAGCTAAAAGGAGGCAGAAAGGAGGAAAAAGAACAAAAGCAGCAAAATAGAAGCAACCCTCAGAACCAAGTCTTCAACAGTAAGTGATTAGAAATGGCACCAAACGGACAGCAAAGAAGAGAGATGAATACACAAGACTTTATACAAGGTTTGAATTTTGTACATCAAAGGACCTTATAAGCAAAATGAAGAGACAGTCTACACACTAAGGGACATTTTTTTTTGGGGGGGAAGCTATCTATATCAGATAAGAACTTAATATTCAGAATATATTATTGAAAACTCCTACAACTTAGCAGAACAAAAATTGGCAAACAACACCCCCAAAAATGGGCAAAGGATTCGAGCCGATGTGGGCCATTTTATTCTATTTTATTGTTCCTGTCTTCAATTCAATGGTATCTGTTGCTTATAGAGAATAATAATAGAGAATATAGAGAATAATAATAGAGAATATCAATTAAACCAAAAGCTTTAAAAAAGAAGATCAGTTAAAAAATCTATCAATTGTTATTAAGACTAACATCAACAGTCACTAGGGAAATACAAAGTAAGACCACTATGCAACTGTTAGAGGCTGAAAAAAATATGCAGGAATGATAGACACTCAAGTCTGGGCAAGGAGGAACAGCTGTTGTAACCCTTTCAACATTACAGAATGGAATGTAAGATGGCACAGGCATTTTGAGGCAAGCAAAGTCTGGTAGTTCCTTAAAAACTTAAACCTGCACAGTCTATTGGCATAAGGAAGGTGGAAGAAGAACGGATGTGCTTGAATTGTGGTGCAGGAGAAGAATACGGAAAGTACCCTCGATTGCTAGTGGGACTTACCGTCCTCGGAAGAGGTATGGACAAAGTGCTATTTAGAGACAAGAACAGTAAGACTTCATCGTCCATACTTTAAACATGTTCGGGGGAGAGCAGGGTGGGGACCCAAGGCCTACTTGTGGGCAATGGGGGAGTTGTGGGGAGGAGACAAACCAGTCAAGGGGCAGCCGGGCAGCGATGAAGCCTACAACTTTCCTCTCGTTCCTGAAGGCTTCCTCTCCCCCAACCATCATGGTCCCAACTCTACCTTACAAATCCAGCTGGACTGGAGAAGGTACACTGGTAGAGAGGGGAGCTGGAGATATGGGGAACCCAGGACAGATGAGCCCCTTGGGGCCAATGGTGAGACTGGAGCTATTGGATGGGTGGAGAGAAGGTGGGGTAGAGAGATGGAGCGAGGTAAAAGGATCTCCACATAACCTCCAATCTGGAGAACAGACATCGGAGGAGTGGGCAGGGGAAATGTCGGGCAGTGTAAGATATGACATAGTAATAATAATTTATAAATGATCAAGGGGGGAGCATGGAGGGAGTGAGAAAAGGAGGAGCTGATGCCAAGGGCTTAAGTAGAAAGAACATGTTTGGAGAATGATGATGGCAACAAATATACAAAGATGCTTTGCACACAGTGGATGGATGGATGGATGGATGGATGGATGGATGGATGGATGAATGGATGGATAGATGGATGGATGGTGATAAGAGTTGTATGAGACCCCAGTAAAATGATTTAAAAAAAAAGACTGAGGTTGTTGTCGAGGATTTCATTTGACTTGGATCTATGAGCAACACCTACAGAAGCAGAAGTCAGGGGAAATGTATGTCTTTGCACCGAGAAACCAGCTGCAAAAGCTCTCTTTGAAGTGTTCAAAGAGGCCACTTTGAAGACCGACCCAGGCCACGGGCTTCTCAATCATTTCACACACTTGGCAAAAGCTGGGCAAGGGATAAGACAGGTAGGAGAAGAATCGATGCCTTTGACTGGTGTTGGGAAAGTCTGAAACATACCACAGGTTTCCAGAACGCACCAATTTGTTTGGGAGGAAGAACAGCAGGGATGCTCTTCAGCATTGAGTACATGAAGGAGACTCTGTCTCACGAGGTCCAGAAAGGTCCACTCCTTGGAGAAGGACATTATGTTGTGAAAGTTGGGGTCAGATAATAGTCAAGAACTAGAGGAACGTTGTATGCTTCATCATTGCTCCACTGCACCCTGACCGCCTCCTCCCAGTTCTTCCTTACAAATCTGGCTGGACCGGAGCATGTATGCTGGTGCAGATAGGAACTGGAAACACAGGGAATTCAGGCCAGAAGAACCCCTTAGGACTGGTGGTGAAAGGGGCAATAATGGGAGGGTGGAGGGAAGGTGGGGTAAAAAGGGAGAACAGGTTGCAAGGATCTACATATGGCCTCCTCCCTGGGGCATGGACAGCAGAGAAATGGGTGAGGGAAGATGGTATAAGATATGACAAAACAATAATAATTTATAATTATCAGGAGTTCATGGGGCAAGGAAAGGAAGGAGTGAGGAAGGAGGGGAAAAACAAGGAGAGGATACCAGGGGCTCAAGTGGAAAGCAAGGGCCTTGAGAATGATGAGGGAAACAAATGTACAAAAATGCTTGATACAATGGATGTATGTGTGGATTGTGATAAGAGTTGTATGAGTCCCCAATAAAATGATTTAAAAAAAGAAAGTAGAGGTCAGAGAAAAATGAGGAAGACTCTTTGGGTCAGACCAACTGACTAGAGAAACAAATCTAGAGATACATATATATATATATATTCATATATATGTTTTTAAAAGAGCTTTATATCCAAGAATAATTATACATTATGAAAATGCCCTATTCTAGCCCAGCTCAAGTTTGATATTAGCTCCCAAGTCCGATACTAGTCCATAAATCCCTCTTTGGACCCACACAGTAACAGTCTCATCTTTCTCCCAAATAAGTGAAAGAGAACAAAGAGGAGAGGAGAAATTTTAGAATATCACCATGTCGTTTTCTGTAATGATAACAAGATCCAGATAGCCAGTGATCACCAGTGACTGCTCAGGCGACGAGAGACCCCCCCCAAGTGCTTTGTAATTCTGATGAAAGCACATAAAACCACATGTGGAATTGTTTCTGTTTTTGTTTCGCCAGAAATAGACTTGAAAACTCATCAGCTACTCTGTACAGGTTTATGAAAAAAATCAGTGGAGAGAGAAATAGGTTAAGTGGTACCCGGGATTCTATCAGTAAAATCCAAGTGGGGGTGGGGAGAGACTGGGGGACAAATGAGCCATTTTTTTTTTAATCAACCAAAGAAGTTACAAGGAGAAGGGGGCAGGGGGAAGCAAAACAAAACAATTTGAGGGGAGCTGATACCAAAGACTCCAGTAGAAAGAACATATTTTGGAAATGATGATGGTAACAAATGTGCTTGACATAATGGATGGATGCATGGCGTGTGATAAGAGCACTATGAGTCCCCAATAAAATGATTTTAAAAAAACACCCTAAAACAACTGGAGGGGGACTGTAGATGAAAAGATTCTTAAAAGTTAACAAGCCCTGAAGCCACAGTGATTTAAGCTGTGGGCTGGTGGCCGAGGGACCAGCGGTTCAAATCCACTCTATGCCCATGAGAAAGGGACGAGGCTCCCTGGATAGAAATCCGTCTTCCCGTCTCTCCATCAGGACCAGCCGGGCTCCAATTCAAACTTGGGCGCTCAGTGACCTTTAGCAAGTGACCCGAGGAGAGAAAGAAAAAGGGGGGGGGGGAAGATCGGAGTGGGGAGACGACACATGCCGGGACCTCATTCGGAGCCCAGCGGTTTACCAGGGAACCACCCTCCCACCCATCTCAACCCCAGGGCCGAAGGTGGAGAGATCAAAGGGGACGCACCTTTGAAGGGGGTTGGACACCCCGGATTATTGATCACGAGGAAAAGGAGACCTCGGTTTTCCCTCCAGTTCCCGCCCTACCCGACTCAACAGCAAGAAACTTCCAGCAAGCAGATCGTTGGCTGAGGTGGGGGGAGGGCACGTGAGGGGGCGGGGCCACAGGGTGGAGGCACTGATGAGGTTCCCGCCCTCTCCTCTCCTCTCTCTAGTTGAGCTTGTGGAAGGCAAGGAAGCCGCCTCTGCTTCCTTCCTTCCTTCCTTCCTTCCTTCCTTCCTTCCTTCCTTCCTTCCTTCCTTCCTTCCTTCCTCCCTCCCTCCCTCCCTTCCTAAAATGAGTCATTTTATTGAGGGGCTGTAATGGATATCCTGAGAACCCATACATCAATTAAATCAAGCGAACGTGTGCGGCAGCTGCCATGCTCATTTTCAAAACATTTGCTTTCGACTTCAGCCCTTTGATGTCTGCTCTTTTCCTCACCTCGCTCCCCCACCCTGGCGAACCCTGAATGAATTATCTTCTTCATCTGCTTTTTTTTTTTATCATATCTTGTCCCGTCCCATGTACGCCTCTCTTTTCACTCCACTGAGCCACTCCTCAACTCAAATCCCACAACCCCCAAACCGTGCCATCTCTGAGCATGTCATGAAAATTCAGGCCCTGAGTCTTCAGGAATCCCAACAATATGTCCTCAGAGCGCCCAGCCTTTGTGGACTCCATACCCCATGGGGTGGCCCTTCAGGACCATCATGGAACAGCCCCTTTCAAAAGTTTCAAGAGACCTCCTCTCTTATAACCACCCACTAGGAAAATTCATTTGATCTTGCCTGGAGGTAAAACCAGTCATGGCTCTTAACAAAACAAATAGAGAAACTTGGTGGGCTCAGCCCTACAACTTAGTCTGGGTTGACTACAAAAACAAATGCAGGAAAATTCTTATGTGTATATAAGAAAGAGCTTTCTATAGTCATCATATATTAAGAAAATATGCTAGCCCAGTCCAGATCATAAGACCCATATTAACCCTTATGTCCGAGTCTATAATTTTTTCTTCAAACTCATGCAACACATGCAATGATGCTGAATGCAGGAAAATCACAGGCTGGTGGGTGGAAAGTCTTGTGGATCCAGCGGAGGTGGAAGCATCTCAGCGCTGGCAGGGGTCTTCTCCACGTGGCTGCTTCAGCTCAGGACACTAGAGTAGTTCCATGTGTCTTGTCAGCTGCAATGTCTCCCAGGGAGTCAGCGGGTGTCTCCCCTCAAGCGAACTACTTACCTCCCTAGCGACTCCCAATGAGTTCATCGAGCTGAGACCTGATTGCAAGGCTAAACCCCAAGCCTTCACTCTGAGTCTTCACAAACGGACAACAGATTATGTGACCACCACATCTCTTACGATCCTGCTGCATGCATTCCTTCCCTTTATTGCACCTCAGACCACTCCTTATGATGAGAGACTTGGAGATTCTAATAGGCACGGGGAAGATGAAGGAAAGGAAGGGAAGCTTATGGATCAGGCGGCGCAGATCCATAAGTAGGTAGGAATGGGTAAGGATACAATGGCATTTTAAATGATGAGGGAGGTGCACGCTGTCTCCCCCAAGGTGTCAAAATGAAGCCTGGAGGACTGGTTTGACACATCCGTGGGACAGAGAGGGGTTGATCTGGGGGCAAACACAACAGTAGATTGCCAGGGTTCCCAGGCAGAGGCAGGAGGCATCTCGCATCTTTGCGGGACCATGGAGTCTCATGATCTTCTGCAGTCCTTGATTTCGCAGGATCTTTGGCAGCCGCTTGGTCCATTGCTCATGCCCAATGAAATGGGCTCCCCAGTTGCTGGGGATATCTGCCTATGGCATTTTGTGTGTTCCCAACAAGCAACGTGTACAATCCATGAAGACCTCTCTGCCTTGCTTCATAGAAAAAGATGGTCCCACTTCTTTAGCAATAGCCCATAGGGTCTGTTGCTCTTAATACCCCATCTTTCTTTCCCCTAAGAATGTTTTTTTCATTTTGCCTTAAAAATCATTTTATTAGGGGCTAGTCCAACTCTTACCACAATCCATTCATTGTGTCAAGCACATGTGCACATTTACGGCCATCATTATTCTCAAAATATTTGCTTTCTACTCAAGTCCTTCGTATCAGATCCTTTCCCCCCTCCCTCCCCAGCTTCTCTCCCTCATGAACCCTCAATAACTTATATATTATTTTGTCATATCTTACGCTGTCAAACATCTCCCCTTACCCACTTTTCTGTTATTCATCTCCTAGGGAGGAGGTTATGTGTAGATCCTTGTAATGTTTCCCCTTTCTTCCCCATCTTCCCTCCACCTTCCTGGTATTGCCATTCTCACCACTGGTTCTGAGGGGTTCTATATCCTGGATTCCCTTTGTTTCCAGCCCCTATCTGCACCAGTGTACACCCACAGGTCTAGTCAGATTTGTAAGGTGGAATTGGGATCATGATAGTGGGGGAGAGGAAGCATTGAAGAACTAGAGGAAAGTCGTATGTTTCATCCTTGCAGCTTAAAGTGACCAGATTTTCAGCGGGACACCATTGACCGTGGGGAGGAGGGGGTTCTTGATTAAAAATTTGGCCTATATGGAGCAACAGGAATGTTCGTAGAATGCAAAAATAGTGTTGTAATATATTTATTTAATTTTAAAACGCAGCGGGATGTTGTTAGATTGCTAAAAAGTGGATGTCTGGTCACTTTGCACTGGACCTTGCTACCCGGCACCCTGACTGGCTTCTCTCCTCCCCTTCTGTCAGGAGATGTCCAGTTGCCTACAGAGGGGCTCTGGGTGTCCACTCGGCACTCCCCCCTCATTCACAACGATATGTGCCCCATCTTTTGATGGAACCGAGATGCTGCCCACCTGGCAGGAGCCTGGGCTAGGTCACGGAGGAAGATCCTTCAGACGGCCCTTCGTTGCACCCCTTGGCCTCTCCACAGACCATGTGTAAGTGCCTGAGCAGCCACCGTGGTTTGTCGGGGAGGATTGCTTGGGGCTGAGCCATCTCATCTGTACGCTAGGCCTCCTCAGGTGTCAGCCCTGCGCCCTTGACTGGGTGTGGTCGTCTGAGTAGACCAGAGAGACACATCCCTGAACATGGAGAGCAGCAGCAACACATGCTCCTTCTGGAGATAAAGCTGTTGTCCAGACAGCAATCGTCCCTGTGCTTGCAAGAGGTACCATTCGGGTAACAGGGGGTGAGAGGATGTGGTGGGGGATGACTTCTAACTGGGAGGATGTGACGGGGACTCGGTTCTCCGACTCACAAATGTGAGGGCCTGCCTCCACTCAGAACCCGGGCCTCCCAGGCTCCTTCAATCATGAGAACAAAAAGGCGGGCTGCAGACAGCACGCTCTGCCCTGGTCCTCCGTTTCCCGCATGGCTGTGCCTGGGAGAATAGTGGTGGAACCATTGATGCAGCCTCCGCCTCCAAATCCTGGTTCGCGTCATGGCGGGATTTCCATGACCTATCGGAGAGCACAGTTGGAGTCTCTCCATCTTCCACGTGGCCACGTTTTTCTGAGCAAGTGTTCTCATTCTTGCCCAAGAGTCCCTGGAGCAAGCAAATCGTGTGGTCTAAATGGAAACTTGCCAAGCCATGGAATGGGCAAGAAATCTTGGCTGGAGCCCCGTGTGATTGAATGATGGAATGATAGGCTATCTGTATTCTCTCTCAATACAAAGTTTTTTGGGGGGAGGAGGTTAAGAGACAGAGGAAGTAGACTTCTTGTGAAAAGATTAAATACTTGGGACATTTATTTTAAAAAGGAAGAAGAGATCCATACATACCCATTGCGTGGGGTCTTGGTGGACTGATTTATGAGTCAACAGTGAGACCTCTCCAGGCTCTTCCAGGAGACGGGCACAAGAGCCAACGATGTGCATGAGGTTTCTCGCTGCGTGTATTTTGAGCAAAGCAATAGGATTCTGTGGAATCACCACGGTAATCAGGGAGGTTGGAGCTTTGGAAGAGGGTGGCCACGTCAGGTTCCGGGAGCCTCTCTGTCTTCCTCTCCCCTCCTCCCTAAAAGGGGCCTCCGACTCTGAGAATAATGGGGTTTCTGGGTCGAGGGATTCCCAACCGTCCCAAGTTGAGCTTCAAGCTGGAGTAAAGAAGCCTGGGATGATGCACCAGATCAGGTGAAGCAAAGAAAGTCCCTGCTGACAAACCGTTCGCTTCTAGAATCATCCGTTTCTTAAATCACCTTCCAGGTCTTCTGGAGGAGTGTCTTTGCTGGGCTCTAGATGGCTGTTTATGACTTGTGTTTTGGAGGCTCTGGCAGGTATCCCGCGGGTGACGGAGATGAAGGGAATATTATGGATCAGGCAGTACAGGCAGTAGGCAGGGATGGGGAAGAACACGATCAAACTTAAGAGGATTAAGAAGGTGGTCACCCAGGAGGGGTATTCTCGAAGGACTTCTTCTGACTGTGGAGAGAGAGAGAGAAGAGGGGTTCGGGACATCGCACTGGCCAGGAGAATAGGAAGGGCCCTTCTAGTGAAGTCACTAGAAGGGGCACAAGGGAGCCGGGGGTCAACGTGTGACTGAGCTTTTGGAGAGTCAGCGCATGAGCTAACTAGGGACTTGAGCCAAGAAGGAATGGAGAGAGCTGGTTCCCGCGGGCCCCCCACCTCACCCCGCTTAGGAGATTGCAGAAGCCCTGGGGGAGGGAGGCTTACAGTGCTTGAGTCCCAGGCCATGTAGATGAATTCCCGTTGATTGTAGATGATGAGTGAGGACACAAACATGGTTATCATCACCACAGGGCAGATGCACCCAAGCAGGAACTGAAAGATGGAAGGAACGGGCCGGCCCAGCATGATCCCCATCTCTCTAACAAACCTGGGAGGAAGAGCCACAAGACTGTGGGAAGCCCGTCGGTCCGTATCCAGGCTTGAGGTAAAGACCAGCCTGGTTTAGCATCTTTTAGACATGATATTCCACTCCCCCAACCCCTTGCCCCACTTTGAGCCTCCTCCTCTCTCATTATGTCCCTAGTCGGGCGACCCTCCAGCCCAGGGGTGCTCAGTACGTCAATCGCGCCACCTGCCAGTCACAAATGAAGTGTGGCATGGCATTAAATGCAGGTCACATGGCACTAAAAAAAAGTGGACGGGAGACGTAGGGTTAGTTTTAGGGTCAATCGTGATCGAGGTATTGAGCGCCCCAGCTCCAGCCCAGTCCATCTGTTTTACCCTTCTTTCTTTACTGGAAAAAAAAATAATGTTTTTCCATTCTACACTCTTTACTGTCCAAGGACCTTCCATGGATACCCGATGAAGCTTATACCCTTGATGCTAAAGCCCGGCTTCCGTTCTTCATCCTGTACATCTAAGGAGGACGACGCTGGGTCATGGACACCCCACAATGAACGAGAGTGGCCCGAACAAATGGCCTTCTGCCTTCGGTGAGCCTACTTGGGCGTTTTGTTTCCCTTGAGTTGACCTGTGCAAATTTCTTTTAGGACACCCGACTCGGTCAACCGTAGGGTCACTACGAGTGGGAGGCAGCTTGATGGCAGTGAGCTCGCTTGGGCTTGAGAGTTCTTTAGAGGGCTGCTCAGGCAGGAATGACTCCCAGGCAGTGCGTTTGGTCTGGAGGGTCCTTTGTTTGATCACACTCTGCTCGGGAACCTGTGCTCTAAAGGCCCCTTGCCCAACTTTCCATCCCACTTTAGATAAACACCTGTACCCCTTACATAGCCCTATCCTAAACCCCATAGCCACAGAATGGATTCTGGCCCTGTACATAGAGAGCACAGCTGTCCCTTTGTTTCGGAGAATGGAAGACGCCTTCCCACAGCGGACAGTGACATTTTTCTCTCAGAGAGTGGCCGGTGTCTTTGGACGGCTGACCTTGCTCTTAGCAATCCAATGCTTCGCTCCTACAACCACCAGAGAGACACACAACCCTAGACACCCCTTGCAGATTTACCACCCACTCTTGTTTATTTTCAGCATTCGTAGCTCTTCCTCTGGACATCAATGTGAAAAATGGATGCCGTGACGACAAATGCAACGCCTCCCAGAACCATTATTCCTCACAGAAGATGCCACCCTTGAATCTTACCAACTGGCTAGCCACACACTAGCCTGGGCTCAACCTTTGCTTGCTTGGGAAGAGTCCCTTGGATTTGCTTTGGGTTCCCCCGTCGTGCTTCCATCACACAGTTCTTACATGGAGGCCTAGTCCCTGACTCCCTGGTTCCTTCTTCTTGGCCAGCTCTGCCTCCAAAACGGACACAGAGTCGGCCCACTTCTCTTTACTCACATCTCTCCCTGCCTCCCAGCCCAAGTCATGGCTAGCACGCCTTTGTAATCACAGTCTGACCTGGTTTCACTCTTGAAGCTGTGTCGTCCATTTTCAACACAGCAGACGTAAGAGTTTCAATTATACACACCTGACAGTGCTTGTCCCCTACTCAAAACTCACCAATGGCTTGGCCATCGCCTGCTAGAAAAAGCTTACAAGGCCCTGCATGATAGAACCTCACCCCCTGCCAGTCTGCTTCTTCCTTACTCTTCCCGGCTCTCTCATCTCCTTGTTTCTGGGGAAGTCCCGACACGGGGTTCCCTTTGGGCCTTCCTCTGCGAGGGGCACTCTTCCACATCTTTCCCTCCCCCACCCCGTTTCATTCGAGGGTGTTCTTGTAGTACACCTTGTCAGAGAGGTCCTCCCTGCCAAGCCAAACTCACTCCCATCAAGTTGATAGAGGCCCCTCTGGGACAGAGTCGGACCACCCCTGTGAGTTTCAGAGACTGCACCTCATTGTTGTTGTTAGGCCGTGTCGAACCGGTTCTGACTCACAGCCCCCAGCGCCTTAAGAGAAGGAAATGGGGCTTCATCCTGGGCCACCATCCTCACCATTTATTCCTGTGCTGGAGTCGATTGTGGCAGTCACTGTGTCAATCCATCCCCGGGGGGGGGGGGGCGCTTCCTCTTTTTTGATGACCCTCTACTTTACCTTCTCCAGGGGCTGGTCTCTCCAGGCAAGATGTCCCAAGTATATAACTGCTTTCTGGAGCCAAATGCCCCCCATCTTTCCCCTGTGGCTTGCTCGTGGTTTCAAACTGTAGGCCTGACCATTAACAACCCAACGGGGGAGTCCTAGGTAAAGTGGCATTCACACATATTCCCACTCCTGACCATCTCCTCGCACCTTGGGGCTCCTCCTGACACTTAAGGTTCCACGATATTGTTTGAGTCGTTGCAAATTGTTTTTATTTGTTCCTTTGGTCACGCGCACCTCCACCGCCGGAATGGATGCTCCATGAAGGCCGGGAGGCTTGTTTTATTCAGTGTTGCCAAATGTGATGAAAACGGTGCTTGGGAAGTATGGAGCATACCATAAATACGCTAAAGGAATGCATGAACCCAAAGACTTCCCGGACCCCCCCTAAAAATCAAGCATCTGTGACTATGTCATTCTAGTTGGGTGAGAGTAGAGACAAGGAAGGGATCGGCTTTCCCTATAGCTCCAAACTTAATGTCATCACAGACGAAGGTATCACCTGTTGGTCCCGTAGATCCAGGCAATACCCAGGGTTTCTGTCGTGATGAGGATGACGACGGGGAGGTTCATCCACTGGTCGTTTATGAGCCTGAAGAAGTAGTAGCTGGAAGGCCGAGCGAAGAAGAGGTTGCACAGGTACATGGACAAAGAGACACTCACTGGAGGAAACATTGATTTGGGATCAAGGTCAGAGGTTTGGATGGGTTAAACCGATGGCATTGGTCAGGGCCGGGGAAGGATCTGAGTGGGACTCGGGGATGTGCCGGGGAGTAGGGTGACAAGGCAGAATACCTATGAGCAACTTTGTATGCTTCATGAAGAAAGAGAAGGTGCCCTGAAGTGGGGTAATGATCCCCTGCATGATGGCCAGCATAGCCACTAATGAGAGAGTCACGATCTGCATGAATATGAGGGTGGACCAGAAGGCTGACCCAGGAATGAAGGACATGGTTTCAATGACAGCCAGGAATGCAAAGTTTGATCCCATATTAACCTGTAAAGGAAGAAAAGTGCATAAGAACACACACACACACACACACAAGTTTATCTCTCCCAGAAAACTTCCTAAAAGCCCCAGCTCATTGAGAAAACTGAGATTTCCAAGCTGAGCCTTCAATATGAAAACCCCCAGTACTTACCATTACTCATGGGTGAACATTCTGTGAGCTACCTGGTGCTTCTAGACTGTTTTCTCATGTGAATGCATGCTGCAGTTTCTATTGTGTGGATACCTTCTAAGGCCCACCCCCTCAGGACTGATGGGCTTTAAAATCTGACTCTCTGTCACAGGGCCTGCTTGTGTTGACACCTGCTGATGTTTCTGTTAGATACAAGCCCTGCCCCCCCCCCACACACACACCTGGAGTCATCCCAGCCCGAAAGCTTCAGCTACCCACTGACCTTCAAGATCTGTTTCTTTGTGTCGCAGTCAGAGACCTTGCTGAGTATCAGCTCCTTGACAGAAGGGGGTAGCCTGGAGAGCCAAGCGGTGTACCTGGTGGCTGCATTGGCAAGAATGGCTTCTGGAGGCATGGCTGCAGGAGGCAGTTCCCCAGACTCTATCAGCTTCATGAGTTTGTCAACATTCCTGGAGAAAAGAGGTTGAGTCACATCCAACCACCTGGACTCTCATGAGGTGAACGCCTCCCCACCCCCAATCTTCCCGATGATAAAGGATCGTCACTAACTTTTCACCGCCAACCTGAGTTTAGAGAGAGCCTTGAAGGACACTCAGAGGGCACCCACATACCTCCAGGATCACACATCTGCATGTATAAGTTTAAAGTTATGACCACAGAGAATTCTGAGAGAAGCCTTTTTTTTCTATATCTTCATGGGCACATGGGGATGTAGCAACTGAACTCTGTTTGGGCTGGGGTTGAGTCAGGCAACCCCCTGGACTAGGCAGTTCTCTGGATCAGGCAGCCCCTTGTACCCCCTTTTGCATCAGCCTCACTAAGAAGGAGACGAACAACCTGGTGAACTTTGTAAAGCCTTCCTCTGGCATTTTACAGGGCTTATCTCCCAAAAGGGCACAGCCCCTTCACAGAACTTATCTCTCAGGGCCTGGTCTGTACAACCTCTTCCCTCGGTGTACCAGAAATCGGGTCTGCGAAAGACAAAATATGCTCACAAACCAAGTCCTGACTCAGACGCTGCCACTGCAACATCAGAGAGCCTCATTCTCTTATCGGTACATGAGTCCTTGGCTCAAGCCCTCAATATGTCCCACTGCCTCACTGCCAGGCGTGACTTCCCTGACTTAACTCGTGGGCCTCGGAACCGCCCAGAAGCTCAAAATGCTCCTGTCTCTTTCTCTGCTGCCTCTTCCCTTCCCCAAAGTCCTTCCCTATCTCCAATAAAGCTTATATTTACCTTTCATCCCTAATTAAGCTCGGTCTCCTTTCTCCGACTCCATCTCAACCTCTCTTTCTTGACTTAACATAAACCCTAAAGACACACAGTGCTGTAACCATTGCAGGGGAAGGCTTGCCAATATGAACCTATAAGAGACCCTTAAAAAGGCAGAAAAAATAAATTCTGATCTGTCACTAGGCCAGGGAGGTGTATCTCTCATTGGAAAGAACTGTGCGGCGACTTGCGGGAAGATGGCGACTGAGTAACACACACCAGAGGGACTCTGCAGAAATCAGTCCAGGAGAGTTACTGAGGGGGAAAGTCAACGTTGCTGGATCGCAGGACATCGTAAAGATAAGTAGGCACAGATGCAGAAGGTTTTGAGGGGCTGGGGACTTTTGGCTTACCACAGTGGAGGCTGGCTAAGGTCTGACTCTAGCCCTGCCACGGTCTCGGCTGGAGCCAGGATCATCTGGAGCCAGCAAAAGAGCTTTGTCTCAACACAGCCACAGCTTGCTGCCAGCTTGGGGGCAAGAATCAAACCACTCTCCCGGGTCTGAGGCATTTATGCCTGCTTCACCCAGCTGGGAGCGCCCCACCCAGTGCTGCATAGCCCGAGGCTGGAGAAATCCGACCTGCCCTCCACCACGGGATATTCCGCCCAACTTCTTCCCCAGGCATTCCTGACTGTGTGGCTGGGGGAGCTCCTGTCTGTCTTCTGTGGTCTCAGGTGACTGTGGGAACTTCCTCCCGCCTGCCTTGGTTCCTCACCTGACTTAAAGCAGCTTGGCCAACAATTGCCAACATTCCATGCTGCTGTGGGAACCTCTGCCCGACCTCTGCAGCAATCTACCTGACCAGGGTAATTCCACTCACTATTGGTGGTACTCTACACAGTAGCAGGCAACCCACCAGCCTTCTATGGCACTCCCCTTGAAGCGGGCACCCCTGCATGCCCTCTGCGGTGCCCCAAGCTGCTATGGGCCACCCCCATCATGGCTTCTTGTGAGATCACGCAGGACAGCCCCATCCTTGTGGGTTCCCAACAACCCGACCAGTGTCCCTTGAGAGGACCATGCAACTTGCCTCCCCAAATAACACAATACTGGTTGACTTGGGAAAGAGTGAATCCGCAGGAGGATACAATAGCCGGCCAACTTCATAGTGAAATCAGTCACCGGTGGTTTGAAGACGCATTTCTGTGAGTCTCCCAGAGAGAGTCCGTGCTCTTGGACTCCCTGGAAAATGACACTTGGTCCCTCTAAAAGAACACAATGCACACAACCATCGGTCTCGATGGTCTGAATAAGAAAGAGGGGAAATAAAAGGCAACAGCAGAAGTTGTCCTGAACCTAACAACGTGCATAGAAGGAGCTGGCACTGATCTGCCACGGAAATTAATCTTCAGAAGGCTGCTTGGAGTCGTACAGGATATGAGGAAAACAATACAGAAAAAAAAGATGAAATGATAAGAGGAGATAGTGCATACACCAATGGAAAATACAAGAGCTGACGGACAAGATAACAAAAAGCAATAACCGACTCACGGACCTCGCAAATCAACTGGTGGAAGCAGAAAACTGCACCCGTGACCTAGAGGACAGCCAAGCACACTTTAACACATATGAACAAAAATCTAGTAAGATCGTCACAGGAGCTGAAGAACACGTAAGAGCTCTGCCTGATGCTGCGAAGAGGAATACAACAAAGAAGTCATCTGCAAAAATAATCAGATAGTTCTTGGAGGAAAACTTCTCCAGCACAATGAATGCAAACCAGGCAACCATTTCGGAGACTGAAAGAACTCCAGCTAGACTGAATCCCAAGAAGTCACCAAGGCACGTCATCGTTAAACTGTCCAACTTTGAGAACAAGGGGAAAATCATGAGAGCAGCTAGGGAAAAACAAGCAATCACATATAAAGATTCCCAACTAGGAATATGCTCAGACCTATCAACTGACACTACGAAGAAGAGGAGAGGGCAGAGTGATATATTCCAAAAATTGAAGGGAAATAACACCAACCCAAGAATACACTACCCAGCCAAATCATCTATCAAGATAGATGGAGAAGAGTCTTCCCAGACAAGGAAAAACTCAAAGAATACATTAGAAGAAACTCAGTCCTACAAAAGATCCTGGCCGACCCAGTATGGGCAGAAGAATAGCACACACCAGGCATAAATAAGAGACCGCCACATAGAACAACCTAACCCAGAGGGCAACAAAGAGAAAACAATCCTCCAAATAGCATTGGCTTATGGGATGAAAACGGTCAAGCAAGATCCACACGCTCACACACATGCACAACACACTGAGAAGAAATGGAGGTAGGGAAACACCCAACACATACAGTATAAGATGACATCCCAGATTTCACAGATGGAGAAAACAACCTTGAACATCAATGGGCTGAACTCAGGCATTAAAAGACTGAGGCTAGCAGACTGGCTTAGAAAACACAGGCTATCTGCTGTCTACAGGAGACACATCTCAAGACTACAGATGAAAATATGTTGAGAATGAAAGGCAGGAGAAAAGGCATGCCAAGCAAACAGCAATTAAAAAAAAAAGCAGAGGTAATGTCTTAGTATAGGTGGACAAGAGAAACAAATTCATAGACACTCATATGTAAATAAGAAAGAGGTTTATAAGCAAGAGCAATCGAACATTGAGAAAACTTCAATATTGTCCCATGTGTCCGACAGCAATCTACAAAGTCCTTCAGACTCACGAAACACATGCAATGACACCAAAAGCGGGATGACCACAAGCCGGTGGACAGAAAGTCTTTGGAACCAGTGGCGGTGTAAGCATCTCAGCGCTGGCAGGAGGCTCCACGTGACTTCTGTAGGTCCAGGTTTCTGGCCGCGTCAGGGAAGGTCCATGTGGCTTCTCCTCAGGGGTGTCTTGCGGGGAGCCAGCCTTGTCAGTCGAGTCTCTCGGGCAGCGAGCGTTGTCAGTAGAGCGTCTCCAAGGAAGTGAGTTGAAAGAGGTAATGTCTTCACCTCCAAGAAGCAATGACCTCATTTCCCAGAATTCTCAGGAGAAGGTCACGCCCACACAGAGGTCTCATGGGCTTTCTCCAGATTGACAGGCGAGACTCCACCCCCTACACTCTTCATCCTCAAACTGATACTAGATTAAGTGACTGCCACAGGTAGCAATCCTAATCTTGGATAAAACTGACCTCAAAGTACAAGCCATAAAAATGAGGTAAGGAAGGACACTATATCATGCCAAAGGAAACAGTACACAAAGAACCAATAAGCA
Source organism: Nesogale talazaci (assembly GCA_004026705.1). Lineage (NCBI taxonomy): Eukaryota > Metazoa > Chordata > Mammalia > Afrosoricida > Tenrecidae > Nesogale > Nesogale talazaci. The sequence goes on from PVJH01030826.1 coordinate 23,988, forward strand.
TTTTAAGCATAGTCCCCAAATGAGAGACGCGCTGAGTACATCAACCAAACACTCCAAAAGATGAAAAAAGACATGACAGCCACAAGAATGATAGTGGGTGACTTCAATACACCACTCTCTGTGAAAGACACATCACAAGGAGGTTAGAGATCTAAATATTACAATTAGACAATTTGACTTGAGAGATAGTCACAGAGCTTTTCATGCAAATACAAGAAAAATCACATTCTCTTCAAGCCCACATGGCACCTGTTAGAAGCTAGACCACATGCTCGGGGATAAGGCTAATCTCCACACACTTAGGCACAATGATATCATAGAGACCTCTCTTTCTGACCACTGTGCCATTAGGTGGAAAATCGACCAAAGGAAGATGACGAAAACAAGAGGACGAATAACTCTCTTTTGCAAAAGGAAGGCATACCGGCCCAGATCAGAGATGAAATTGGGAAATTTCTAGAAGCCAGTGAGAGTGAAAACACAATGTACCCAAACTTATGGGAAACAGTAAAGGCAGTTATTAGAGAAAGTTTCATAGCAATACGTGGACACTTGAAAGAGGAAGAGTCTCATGATTGATATGCTGGCACAGAATGTACAACCAGGGCAGGGTCACTAGGACAATCCTAATAGCAAAAAGAAAAGAAATAATAAAAATCAGGGCTGAGGTTCGGGAGAGGGAAAATAAGAAAACAATGGGAAAATGCTGCTAAAAGTTGGTTCTTTGAAAGGAGAAGTGAAATCGACAAACTGCTGGCATACCTAATCAAAGAAAGGAGGGAACAAATTCCAATAGCAAGAATGGGGAAATGAA
>PVJH01030827.1:0-24395 GCA_004026705.1 Nesogale talazaci
GGTGGAGGGAGTGATGGTGGAGGTGGAGATGGAGGTGGTGGGAGTGATGGTGGTGGTGGTGGAGGTGATGGTGGTGGTAGTGGTGGAGGAGGTGGTGGAGGTGGTAGAAGTGGAGGTGGTAGAGGTGGAGGTGGTGGTGGTGGAAGTGGTCATGGTGGTGGTGGAGATGGAGGTGGTGATGGAGGTGATGGTGGTGGAGGTGGTAGTGGTGGAGGTGGAGGTGGTGGTGACCATTGTTGCTACAGACCATGTTTATTGAGCATTATCCCCTCCTCCTACTGCTTCACTCATTCCTGGTCCCTATGTGGTACCATGTTTGTTTTTCGGTTTCCAAACTTGGTCTGAGAAATTATTCAAATTTTGCCAGGTACTTCTCCCAAAGGGGGCAGTCTTTCTAGACTCACGTCAGCCAAACACAGAAGAGCATAATGTATAAACCTGAGTGCCAATTCATAGAGGTAAGTTGACCAGCAGATGTGCTCAGGGGACCAAAATCTCATCTTTCTCTCTCTCCTTCCTGGCTGACCCTCCACCCACATCATCTCCACCCTTGTCTCCCACCATCTCACTGGTCTACTCATGATTCTTGGGATCACCTGCTAAGTTCCTTTCATGCAAATCAATGTCTCAGGATTTGCTTCTCATGACTAAGATTGACATTACTGGTGATACTGGAATCATGGAGTCAGCTGGGCAATCACTATGACTGGGTCGGAGTCCTTCCAATCTGGGACTCAGCCCAATGCATGGGCCAATTCTTATCTGCGTGTCCAGAAACCTTCTTTTCTGGACACATAACTGAACCTCTTGTTGTGACTGGACTCCCTTCCACAGATTCTCAGTAAGCATGACCTCTTCTCAGGGGACAATCTAATTGATCAGATTTCTGTACTTTTTGTTCCTGAAATAGGTGACTAAATCTGTGCCCTCCAAGCTCATCAGTCACTTGCAGACTCACAGTACATACACTTTTTAAATATAAATTTGTGATTCCGTGGGTAATACACTAAAAGACACCTCCTTTTATAAGAATTCAAACAAGATGGATGAGGTATCCTAGGATCCCTCTTGGATACCACTTTACCCTCAAGAAATGTAGCCCCTTCTTCTCATCTCCCAATGCCATCATGGCAGTCAGTTTGGCATGCACACTTCCAGGCTTTTCCTCAGGAATCTAGAATCATGGAGTCTGGGGAAAGCATGAGGGAGAGGAGAGCTCAAAGTCATCAAGGTTGGCACACTGTGGCAGCCCACGTGCTACTGTGATACTTGAAGCTCTTCCACTGTGTTCCAAATGCCAGCGGGGCCACCCATAGTGGACAGGTTTCCCAGGGACTTCCAGACTTAGACAGACCAGAAAAGAGGACTTGGCCATGCACTCTAGAAAAGCATTGTGAATAGCAAAGGAACATTGTTTGATATAGTTCCAGAAGACAACTCCCTCAAGATGGGAGGCATACAACTATTGGAAGAGCTGCCTCTTCAAAGAAGAGTTGACCTGAAAGACCCATGTAAAGCTTCTGGAGCCTTCATTTGCTGGCCTGGCACAACTCAAAATGAGAAGAACCAGCAGCAAACATCCAGTAGTAATTGGAACTTCCATGAAACAAGCAGATGGATCCAGAAAGTTGTAAGTCATCAAAAAAGAAAGGAGATACAGGAAGACCAATATCCTAGGCACAGATGAGCGAAAGGGGTCCCCATCATTTTGAATCGGATATACATAGGGTCTGCTCTGCCAAGAATGGCATAAGTTGAAGAGAAATAGTGTTGCCCTCAGCAATAAAAAGAACCATTTCAAGATCTATATGGAAATGCAACACTGACAGTGATCAGATAATAAGCTTACAAGTCAAAACCAAAACCAAACTCACTGTCATGGAGTCCACGCTGATTTATAACGACCCCATAGACAGAGCAGAACTGCTCTTCTGCATTTCCAAGACTGTAACTGGTTAAGAAAGTAGAAAGGCCTGTCTTTCTCCCAAGGAGTCATGGGGGCTTTGAGCTGCTGACCTTAGCAGCCTAATGTATAACCACTATACCACCAGAGCTCCTCAGTTAATGTAACTTTCATTAAAATATACGCACTAAAATATACGCCACTGATGACAAAGATGAGAACATTTAAGATACTCCTTAAATGCTTTCTTGAAACTCGGTGAAGGTTTACCGAGCAGATCATTAGTTTGACATTCAACAGGTCAATATACATCTTGCTTCAACTCATCCATTCCAAGCACCGTCAGGTGCCATCACTTATCCCACCTTCTACCCTGTGCTTCCTGTCTCCACCCCTCTTTCTTTCCTAACCCTCTGAATGTTGTCTTTGAGTAAGTACTGCCCTTTTGATCTTAAAAGTGGATTATTCTAATACAGAGTGAGTTCAGTTACACATCTAAAGGGTGGCTAAGGGCCCTAGTCTTAGGGGGTTCCACTAGTTTCTACTCAACAAGTAAGCATGATCTCTTTGATGATTCGGGGTTTTGTTGCAGTTTTCTCCAACTCTATCCTGCATCTTCTAGAGGGAACTTTCGGAATGGTTGGTAGTGGTGGTTGAGCACCATCTAGTTCTTCTGGTCTTAGGATGGTGGAGACGGATATTTGTGTGATTCATTAGCCCATGGTGTTCTCATGTTGATGTTCATCATTCTTCTGGGAAGACTAATAGCTGTGTCTTAGATAGGTACTCACTAGCTTTTCTATTTTTTAATAATGTTTTACTGTGAATTAGATGGGGATTTACATTTCAGATTAACAATTTTGTCCTCAACAGTTTTAGCCACTTACCAACCCCCTTGATGGCTTACCTTACATCCCCCCCCACTTACTTTGATATCTTTTCTTCCTTTTGTCGATTGCTATTTCCCTTTTACCCAAGTTATTATCTGTCAACTCTCCAGCCTATTGCTTCATCTTCCCTCCCTCTTGGTAACCTTCAAAGTTCCCTTTGGTGTGAAAATCTCTCTCTCTCTCTCTCTCTCTCTCTCTCTCACACACACACACACACACACACACACACAGTGGTCTTACACGTTTGTCTTCTTAAGATTGATTGATCTCATTCACTATCATGTCCTCCAGGCCCACTCACGCTATGAGGCGCTTCATGGTTGCGTCATTGCTTCTCACTGCGTTTGTACCAAAGGTTTTTGCTATTGGTTCTCCTACTGATGCATGTTGAGTTTGTTTCCAGCTTCTTGCTATTGTGATGAACTAGGTGAGCTATGACTCTTGATGCTTTGAACTCTATACCGGACAGAGGGACTGCTGGGTTGTATGGAATTTCTATTCCCAGTGTTTGAGGTAGTGCCCTATCCCTTTCTACAGAGGTTATCCATGCACACAGTCCCACCAGCAGTGTAGGAGGGTTCCAATCTCTCTGCCCCTTCACCATCGTGTGTGATTTTTCTATGTGTGGGAGTTTATCTTTCGTTGTCATAGAAGGTGGTATCTTGTCACTGTTTTGATCTGCATCTCCCCAAGGGCTTGTGATCCTGCTCATGTACTTTTAAGACCCCGGTCCCTACTCACCAAAGTGGAATTCACACAGTCGACTGTGTGAATTATGTCATGCTGGGAAATTAAAGCTTTTGTCAATTTCTGCAGTCTGAAATTGACGAAATATATCATTGTGGTGTGTCGATCATCACAGGAGACTGGGATGTAAAAGCTGAAAACAGAGATGGATCAGCAGTTGGGAAAGATGGCCTTGGCCATAGAAATGTCACAAAAGATCACAGGCACTTATATAAGGCTATGACTAATTAATTACAAAGATCTTTTCTCAACAACATCATCAGACTTTCGTTCCATTGTATCAAGGCTACGGCCCAATTAAGAGGGACGCTCTCATTCCCTTCCATGGCATCCATTCTGATTCCATATAGTGATCCCGTAAGACAGAGTAGGGCTGCCCTGTGGTTTTCGGAGACCGTAACTCTTTAAGGGAGTAGAAGCCTCATCTTGCTCCCTGGGGGGCAGTTAGTGGTTGCCATCTGCTGGCCTTGAAGTTATCAGCCCCACTCATAACTAACTACACTACCAGGGTTCCTATAAGAAAGTAGCACTGGGCAGCCTACAAAAGACCCCATATCATGGAGTTGATTATACAACGTGGGAACATCCAGGCCCAGCCTAGTTGACACAGCGCTATCAAGGTGACCGAACACAACACCAGAAAGACATAAGCCTGTGTTTTATTAATGATGTAAAGACATTCGATTGCATGGATCACAGCACATGTGGAGTGACATGCAAAAAATGGAAATTCCAGAACACTTCATTGTGACTATATGCCATCTATAAAGAGACCGAGAAGCGGTCATCAGAAGAGAGCAAGGGATACCAGCATGACGCAGTGAACCAACAGAGAAGTCTGTGGGGCAGGCCTCAACATGGACACCCACCCTGAAGAATGCACTAGCGAGGACAGCACTGAAGCCACAGCTCAGGGCACACAGGAGCGAATGAAGAGGGAAGGAGAGAGAGTGGAACACATCTTGGCCCACCAAGCCCCGAGGACAATATTCCTGCTCAGAGAAGCCAATGCACAGAGAGGACTATAGGGTTGGCCCCACCATAAGACACAATATCCCTCACTGACCCATATCCCCATGGGGGACAACACTGGAGATACAGTGTGGGAATTGTGCCCAATCTGACCCCACCAGGGCAAAACACTAAGGGTATTCAATAGAGCAGCAAAGGGAGCAAAGCAATGAAGTCCTCAAGGAATACAAAAACAGATTTGGAGGCAGGGTATGGCACCCCATCAGACTCAACCTGAAAACATTCACAAAGGTCAACAAATAGAATTGGAACTATACATAGGCTTTTCTTTTATGTTGTTGGTCTTGTTAATGTTTTTGTTTTGTTCTTTGTTCTCTTTTGTTGTTTTGTTTTGTTCTTATAATTTTTGCTTGTCTATCTAGATAAGATAGGCAGGATAAACATCCTGAAGAGAGGCAAGGGACACAGGAGAGGGGGAGGCAGGGGAAAGGAAGGGGGAAACCAACGAGCCCAGGGACAAGGGAACACCAGTGAATTAAAATCAATGGAAAAGAAGGTGTAGGTTGCCTAGTGGGTCTTCATTAAGGGCAATGTAAAATAAATATAAATAAATAAATAAATAAATAAATGGCAATGTAGCAGCGAGGAATTACTAACCCCCAATGAAAGTCAAACATGATGGTGGTACAAGAGGAAAGTAAAAGGAAATAGAGAAAAGAACCAGAAGGCAAAGGACAATTATAGAGGTCTAAATACAGGCATGTAAATATGTTTATATTTAACAATAGGTGAATCTTTATATTAAGAATTAAGATTGCAGATAGACATTGGGTCTTGACTCAAGTATTCCCTCAACACCAGAACACTTTGTTCTAATATTCTGGTATTCTGTGATGTTCATTTCCCCCACACGATCACTGAAGACAAAGTGGGTGCATAAGCAAATGTGGTGAAGAAAGCTGATGGTGCTCACTACCAAAAGATATAGCATCTGGGGTCTTGAAGACCTGAAGATAAACAAACAGCCCACTGGAAGAAAGACACCAGCCTGTGTGATCATGAGGTGTCCATGGGATCAGGCATCTAAGACTCAGAACAAAATCATATCCAACATGAATGGGGGCAGCGGGCATGGACTGGAGACCCAAAGTCCTGCTGTAGACAATTGGACATCCCCTCACATGGGTCACAAGTCAGAGAAGAGCCAGTCAGGGTGCAGTAGAGTACTGATGAAGCACACAATGTTCCTCAAGTGCTTTAATGCTTCCTTTTCCCCACTACCATGACCTTAATTCTACCTTACAAATCAGATTAGACCAGAACATGCACATTGCTACAGATAAGAACTCAAAACACAGGGAATTCACCATAGGAAACACAGGGAATGCACCATAGATAAACTGCTCGGGCCAACAATGAGAATAGAAATACCTAGAAGATTAGGGAAAGGTAGGGGGAGAAAGAAGGAATCGATCACAAGGATCAACATATAACCCCCTCTCAGGGGGATCAAACGATGGAAAAGTGGGTGAAGGGTGACAGAGGGCGATATAAGATATAAAAATAATAATCTATAACTTATCAAGGGTTCATGAGGGAGGGAGGAGGGAAAGGAGGGAGAGTGAGGAGCTGCCATCAAGGGCTCAAGTAGGCGGAAAATGCTTTGAAATGATGATGGCAGGATATGTGCAAATGTGCTCGACACAATGGATGAATGTCAGGATTGTGATAAGAGGTATAAGAGTCTCCAATAAAATAAATAAATAGCATCATTTTACAAGGAGAAAAGATTTCTGTTTACTTGCCATCACAGAAACAGAGACACCAAAATATCTGCGGCCAACAGAGCAAAAGTTTACCCCTTCACTCAGAGTCTGCCCTGGGCCCGGGGAACTTGGAAATCTAGGCCAAGGTGATCCTCTGATTCCACATCTTCCATATGAGGCCCTTGCCCCACAAATAGCAGAGGTGTGGGTACAGAAAAATTGTACCTGCTTCCCATGATGAGGAGCCCTGGCAATGTAGTGGCTATGTACTGGGCTGCGATCTGAAAGATCAGTAGTTCAAAACCACTGGTTGTTCCATTGGAAAAAAGACAGGGCTTTCTACTCCTATAAAGAGTTATGGTCTTTGGGGGCAGTTCCCTCTTGTCCTATAGAGTCACTCTGAATTGGGGGTCAACTCCGTGACAGTGAGTTTTGATTTTGTTTGTTTGTTATCCTATGACTCATCCCAGAAATGACCTACACCTTCTGCCCGCAGCCCATTGGCCAGAGCTAGTCCCATGACCCCACGAAGGCACTAGGAAGGTCAAGGAGCATGGGCCTCTTTGATGAGCATTATTGTCTCCGCTGCAGGAGAGACGCACATGTACAGTGATCGTCTGTGACTGCACTCCATGCCAGGAAGGCGCTCACTGTGGGAGTGTGGCAGGGGTTTCTCAGTAAAGGCTTTGGAATGCAGCAGACACACACCCGTACATGCACGCACTCACACACACAGAGCAATGGAGGAAACTGAGTGTTGTTCAAATAATGTATTGCAGGCCCAGGTTCTCAGCGCCAGGCTAGGAGCCTTACCAAGTTATCGGTCCCCACAGCCTGGGAGCAGCCAAACAACGATTTTCCTTCTAAGTACAAATCACTGACAACAATGCGGAGCACAGAGATGCAGTCACACGAGTCCCACAACACCTGTAAAAACAGCCCGATGTGGCACATGGCCCAGGATTGATTTATTGGGTCCTGGTCTGCGCGTGAGACATTCAGTACATCTCACCATCTGTTCCTAAAAGGCACCAAGATTCAGTGTAAATAAAATAGTACTCACCAGAGGCCAAGAATGCCAGTGCCTACACCACACCACCAGTAGATTTGGGCTCGGGCAGACACAGGGACTCTGAGACTATAAATTTTTAAGGGACCAGACAGACTTATCTTCCTCTTGCAGAGCAGCTGGTGGGTTTGAAACACGGACCTTGGAACTAGCAGTTTAGGGCTTAATGCACTGCGCCACCAGGAAGCCTTCGATTGACGACTCAAACTAAAAAACAAAACCTCACTGTTGTCAAAGTCAATTCTGACTCAGAGCGACCCTAAAGGACACAATAGAACTGCCCCCTTGGGTTTCGGGCACTATACATTTTTAGGGGAGCAGGAAGTCTTCTTTTTCTCCCTTGGAGTGGCTGGAGACTTCATAAGCCCCTGCACATCAGGGCTCCTTCAATTACCTACCAAACCAAAAGGAAAAAACATAAACTCTCCACCAGTGAGTCGATCCTGATTCCTATTGTCCCCTATAGCATGGAGTAGAGTTTTTCTTATGGGTTTCCGAGACTATAGTTTTTTAAAGCAGTGGTTTTCAACCTTCCTAATACCGTGACCCTTTAATACAGTTTCTCATGTTACGGTCACACACACACACACACACACACACACACACACACGATTGCTACTACATCCCTGTCATTTTGCTACTCCTATGAATCAGCCAACACCTGTGAAGGGTCGTTCCACCCCCAAAGGGGTCGAGACCCACAGGTTGAGAACCACTGCTTTAAGGGAGTAGAAAGCCTTATCTTTCTCCCTCAGAGTGGATGGTACTTTCAAACCGCTGCAGTCAGCAGTCCAAAGAGTACTCACTATACCACCAGGGCTCCTGTGCAATTGCCTAGAGAGAAATGGACCCACAGCCATAGTCTTGGGGACACCAAGGTCAATTGGTACAATATGGTTCACAAAGACAATGTTCCAGACTTCGGGAAGATGGTGATTGAGTAACACATACCAGAGAGACTCCGCAGAAATCAGCCCAGGAGAGTAACTAAGAGGGAAGTTCAACACTGTTGGATCGCAGTAGGCGCATCATAAAGATAATTAGGTACAAATCCACAAGATTTTGAAGGTCTGAAGGCTTTAGGCTTACCACAGTGGAGTCCGACTAAGGTTTGACCTTAGGCCTTCCATTATCTTGGCCAGAGCCGGGATCATTTGAAGCTGACTCGGGAACTTTTTTTCAACACAGCCACAGCTTGCCCCCACCTTGGGGCAGGGATTAAACCCTTGCAGTCCCATAGACAGGTATTGGACTCAGCTATACTGTTACTTTTGTTCCCCTCTCTTCTCTCTATCCCCTCTACGGTCTCAGCGGGCTTGGTGGTTGTTGTTGTTGTTGTTTTCTTTCTTTCCTCTCTGTCCAATCCCTTTTCTCTCACACACCACTGCCAACCTCCAGGCAACTCTCCTTAACCAAGGGCGTTTATACCTGCACCCCACCTAGCTGGGAGAGCTCCAACCTGTGCTGCATAGCCTGAGAATAGGGAAAGTCTGCCCATCTGCCACCAGGGGATATTCTTCCCAACTTCTTCCCAGGGAATTTCTGCCTCAGTGGCTGGGGGAGTTCCTATCTTTGCGCTGTGGTCTCATATGACTGAGGGAACTTCCTCCTGCCTGCCTTAGTGCCTCATATGACCTAAGGCAGCTCAGCCAATAATCGCCAATTTTCTACACTGCTGCGGGGACCTCTGTCCAACCTCTTCAGCCATATACCTGACCAGGGCAATGCTGCCCACCATTTGCAGTGCTATACACAAAAGCAGGCACACCCAACTGCCCTCTGTGGCACTCTTCTTGCAGTGGGCACCCTGCACACCCTCTGGGGTGTCCAAGCTATCATGGCTTCTTGTAAGATCAACCAGTACAGCACCATCCTTATGGGTCCACAATAGCCCAACCAGTATCCTCTGAGAGGACCATCCAAATTGCCCTCCAAATAACAGAATACTGGTTAACTAGGGAAAGAGTGAAGCCACAGGAGAATAAAGTGGTAGGTCAATCCTATAGTGAAATTAGCTGCAGGCAGTTCTAAGCATTCCTACAAGACTCCCAAAGAGAGCCAGTGCTCTTCAACACTCTGAAAAATGGCATCTGGCTCCTCTCAAACAATACAACGTAAACATCAATCAGCCCCAACGACTTCAATGAAAAAAACATGAGAAACAAAAGGCATTGGCAGAAGAGATCCTGAGCCTAATAACATATATAGAAGAAACAGAAATCGATCTGCCACAAAAAGAAAATTTTAGAATGCTGCTTGGAGCCATACAGGATATGAGGGAGACAATTCAGAAAATGGATCAAATGATAGAAGAGATAAAGTCCATACACCAAAGGGAAATACAAGAGCTTAGGGACAAGGTAGCAAAAACCAGACTCACTGTCTTCGCAAATCAACTGGAGAAAGCAGAGAACCACACCAGTGACCTACACAACAGCCAAGCAGACTTTAACAAACATGAGCAAAAATCTAATAAGATCAGAGAAGCTGAAGAAAACCTAAGCTCTATGTCTGATACTATGAAGAGGAACAATGTCAGAATAATTGGATTACTGGAGGAAGACACAACAAAGAAGTCATCTGAAACAATAGTGAGAAAATTCTTGGAGAAAAACTTCCCCAGCTTAATGAAGAAAACCAGGCAACCATTCAGGAGGCTGAGAGGACACCAGCTAGACTGAATCCCAAGAAGAAGTCACCAAGGCACATAATAGTCAAACTATCCAATTTTGAGGAAAAGGAGAAAATCATGAGAGTAGCTAGGGTAAAACAATCAATCACACATAAAGGTTCTCAAATAAGAGTATGCTCAAGCCTATCAGTGGACACTATGAAGAAGAGAGAGTAGAGTAGCATATTCCAAAAATTGAAGAAAAATAATGCAAACTAAAGGGTTGATCGCAGAGAATATCTTTCCTCTAGGGCTGTTCATTCATTTCTGGTCCTCCTATGATTCATATGCATTACTTATGTATCAAAAAAGCCATAACACAGGGCTGAGCCCCGGTGGCGTAGGGGTTGTGCGCAGAACTGCGGCCCACTGGGACAGAGGTTCAATTCCAGCAGTAGGGCTGGGCCTCCTACTCCCACCACCGGAGAGCAGTGATGCCCCCCCCCCCAAAAAAAAAAAAGAAAAAAGCTATAACATCATCATTTTAAAATAAAAACAAAGAAAACTGGGGTCTTACACCACTTGCCCTCTTGTGATTGCCTGACCTCACTCCGCAGGCTGTTTTCGAGGTGAATAAATGATCTGCACTGCATTTCTCTAGATGTCTGAATAATACTTCATTCTATGCACCCACTACATTTTATGGACCCATTTATCTGCTGCTGAGTATCTCACTTGTACTAGGAACAGATTTCCTTCTGGCTTTTCTGTTTCCTTCCCCTGGTTCTGTTTGCTTTCACAGCACTTACCCCAGCCGGCAATGATCTCATGGGCTCATCGGTTAAGTTTGTTCAGGGTCTTGTTCCTCTGCTGGAATAAAAGCTCCACTACAGCTGGAATTGGATCTTGTTCGTTACTTTGTCAGCAGGACCTGGGGTTACTAATAAAAAAAATATTTACTATCATTACAAGGGTGAAAGGAAATAGACTGAACAGACAGGGCGCTGAGCCCCCACCCCCCATCATGATAGCAAAATTATCCAACCTTTGCAAGACATGTAGAATTTAACGCGGGGGGGGCGGGGGGTGTGGTGTAGATTTAACAGGGAACTTTTCCACCAATTTATCCCTGTAAGCTTAGAACATAGCAATCTGGGTCAGACAGCTGGCTTCACTCTTGGCTGGGCAAACTTGTTCAAAACCCACCTCAGAGGAAGTGAATCATTAGATGAACTAGAAATCTTTTTCTCCATAAACCCGCTAGGCCAGGGCAGCAAACTCTTGGGACTGTAGAGCCAATTCCATCCCTCCTAACAACTTTAAAATCACTCAAGAGTCTTCAGTATGTTTTTTCCAAACAAATGAAATCACCATGATCTGAAATCACCTTCCAATGTTTTCAATGTGACTTCACACAGTTTGCCAACCCCTGCCCTAGGCAATTCACAAAGCATCGACAGCTTGAGTCGAATTTCGTTCAAGGATTCTTGGGCCATCTTCAATCCTGAAATGAGGGCCCAAGGTGTGGCGGCTCCCTAAAGGATTCCTTTGGCCTCCGCAATGCATTCCCTGCATTGGACCCCATTTGGACCTGTGAGCTCTTACAGAAATAAGGTTCCACATGGGGAAGAGAGTCTGCTCAGGACTTCTCCTGGGAAGGAGTTCTTAATGAGCATCACTCTGTGGGAAATCATCACATACGTCTTGGCTGAAATGCATTATCATCACCATTACACCCCCACCACCTCAAAGTCTTCAACAATAATTGGCCCCTCTGGGCATCCTCAGTTTTGTTTATTCCTTGAGAGGGAGAAGAACTTCGCCTCACGGGCAAAGTGAAGAATTTAAAGTTCTATCTATTGCAGGGGTTCTCAAGCTCCCTCATGCTGTGACCCTTTCACACAGTTCCTCGTGTGGCGGAGACCCCCAATCAGAACATTATTTTCGTTGCTACTTCCTTGCTGTCATTTTGCTACTGTTATGAATGGTCATGTAAATTGAACGTAATTAAAAGCATAGTGATTAATCATAAAAGCAATATATTACAGGGGCTGAGCCCCGGTGGCATAAGTGGTTGAGTGTGGAACTGCAGCCCGCGGGCTTGGCGGTTCAAATCCAGCGGCAGCTCTCAGGAGTGGCACTGGGTAGCACCCACGACCACCAGAGGCAGTGATGATCACAAAAAAACAAACAAAGAAAACAAAAGCAATATATTACAAACTATTATTTCTAACAACAAATCAATGAAATTCTGTCTTGAAGCAACATTGAGAAATGGCTGCCCAGTGAAATATCATGTACCCTCTAAGACTGTTCTTCATGAAGACAGCATAGAGAAATGCTGGGGGTGGGGTGGGGTGGGGAATCAAGAAAGTGAAAACAGTGGTGATGGGTTGGGGGTGGAACTCATGTCAAGCTATTGTACACAATAGAAGCAACCATGATTTTTTTTTAACTATACAACTACTCTACCCTTAGAGGCTCTCCGGGAAAAGACCATTTCACATTGACACAACAAAAGCAAAAAATCTAATATTGGACTCTTTGGAACATTCAAGACATGTGACTGACAACAAGGAAGAGGAGTGTGAGGTGAGAGTCCTGTGGGTGAAGATTGTGTGTCAACTTGGTGGGACCGTAATCCACAGTGGTTTGAGTGTGGCAAGTCTGTACAGATTCCAACCTTGGAGACTCCATTGCCCCATAAGGTCATTACACACATCAGAACCACATCCGTGACAGTGAGTTTATCTTGAATGTTAGTTCACATGTGGCTCCATCGCCTCAGGCAATGGACCTGGACATCATAACATAATTCAGGGGGGAGGGGAAGGAACAGGGGAAAAAAGGAAAACTTTAACACCCTTGTCAAGCAGCCTATGATTCCACTGGTATCTGCTGAACATTTTGAGTTATCTACGGACCTGCTCATTTCCAGAAAGGCTGATAATCATCTTCACTTTGTCACGACTCTGCAGAAATGTTTCCGCTCACAAATACTCCCTGAGGTAAGAAAAAAATTGCAGGAAGCAACCAAAGAACAAGTTTGCTTTTTAATTTAGTGATGACTAAGCTTGTTCTTAAGGAGGAGCCCAGGCAACGCTTCAATTAAATGCTCTTCCTCAAAGCCAGTGAACAGGTTAGAAAACAAGTCACATCTTGTCAATCAGTCTTCACAGATCATCTAATAAAGAGGGTCCCTGGCCAAACTGACACACCTCTCCCAGAAGTATGTGCTACAGAGGACAACACTAAATCTGGGGAGAGAAGCTGGCCTGCGATACCCATGCAGAAGCAAACCAAGAAGGAAAAAAAAGAGATTGAGAGCCTAGGCCCCATATTGGAATTCCAATCCCTGAGGACAACGTCCCTGCATGGAGCTGCTAAGGCACAGAGAGGACTGTAGGCCGACAACAGCTTGAGACATGATGTCCCCTTGCTGGAGCATGCCGTGACAAAGGACAATACTGGGGGACACAGAGTGGGAAGTTAGTCTGTTCTGATGCTTCTGAAACCCCCAACCAAGAAGGGAACATAACAGATGAGCAACAGCAGCAAAGTCAAGCCAGAAAGTCCCTGAGGAGCTCCCCAAATAGACTTCAGGCTAGGAGGGACATTTCCCAGAATTCCTCAGGACCAGCCGGGAGAGAGTCACAAAGGTCAGCAGACAAACCCGGAATTATATACTTTTTGGGGTGGGGAGTTGTTAGCTATTGGTATTTTTTCTTTTTTCTCTTTTTATTCAATCTTTTGTTTTCTTTTGGTCTCGTCTCTGTTATTGTTGGTTCACCTACCTATATAAGATAGGCATGGGAAGCAAGCCCGAGGAGAAAGCAATGGAACCGAAGGTTCTGGAGGGAATTAGTGGGAGGCAGGGGTGGGGGAAGGGAGCCGTGAGCAAAAAATGCTATAGAAAGGAGAACAACTAGGGAATGAAAATCAACAATGATGCCATCTCTGCCTTTGTGGGCTTCTAAGACTGTAAACCTCTACAGGAATAGAAAGCCTTGTTTTCCTCCCAAGGATCATGTGTTCATCTGGGTAGACTAGAGAAACAAATTCATGGAGACATTCATGTGTATGTAAGGGAGAGGTTTATATATAAGAGTAATTGAACCTTGAGAAAATATCCCAGCCCCGCCCAGATTAAGTCCCTAAGTCCGATATTAGGCCAGCAATCTATGAAGTCCTCTTCAGACTCACAAAACACATACAAAGATGCCGAATGCACAGGTCAGTGGGTAGAAAGTCTTTGGATCCAGTGGTGTTGTAAGTATCTCAACACTGGCAGGGGTCTCCATGTGGCTTCTCCAGATCCCAGGGCTACGGTCCTCTCGTTCCCCATATTCCCACCACCCCTGGAGTCTAGGCTGATTCACCCCTTCACATTTCATGCCTGGCTTCCATGAGAAGTCAGGTTTGCAACACCCCGCTGTCAAAAAGTGACAAAGTCAGCTGACAATGTGAGTGGGTGGTATGTCGGCATTTTTTAAACTAAGAGCCCGTTCATCTTTAATAATGGACTCCATTGGATAAATATCTTTAAACTCCCCAGCCCGTCAAGCTATGTTGACATTCCCCACTTCTTCAGGTTGGACAGAACACCCATTGTCATCAAGCCAGAAGACTCATGGTGAGGAAGCCCCTAGCCCCACAGGCTAGGGTAGCACCAACTGCCCTACAGGGTTTCCGAGATGGAAATCGTTATGGAAGCAGACCGCCCCATCTCTCTCCCACAAAGCAGCTAGAGGTTCACATGGCTGATGGGGTCCATCCACTGGTGTTTCAGGTAACAGCTCGTCGCTCAGCCACTGTGTCCCCAGTTCTCCTGCCACTGGGTCCCAAGAACAGAAATCCAACTCCAGGTTCTCCACTTCCAAAAGGCATCTCACCCCCTGCCTTCCCTCTGCATGGAGGTTTTGGAATTGGGGCTTGGTGTCCTTGCTTAAGTGTCCCTTATGTTAGGTAGCAGAACAGGGACAGGGGTAGTCCCTCTCCTGCCTGAAGACCCCCAGAGAGGAGGGCGGAAGAGAATGGGGCGAGCCTTAGCCACCCCTAAAAACTTTAACTGGGGGAGGGGAGAGTAGAGAGGGAGGGGGGAAATGAGGAGCTGATATCAAGGGCTCAAGTCGGAAGAAAATGTTTTGAGAAGGATGATGGCAACAAATGTACATATGTGCTTGGCATACAATGGAAGGATGTTTGGATTGTGATAAGAGGTTGTATGAGTTCCCAATTAAATCGTTAAAAAAAAATCTGGGCATGTTCCAACTCATCACCCCTTACTTTCAGTCACATCTGGGGGTCCCAAACTAGACCCACGTCACCTCCCCCCAGACAGAGGCTTTTGGCCTTCTGCCAACTCCCTTTGGACCCTGCTTCTGCACCCACAGTTTCTCCAGCTTCAGGTCACATGTGGGGTGAGCAGACCCATGGGGCTGCCTTGTTCCATGGTGAGCCCTGGCACGGCTTACACACGGGTAGACACGCTTCCCCGAAGCGGTGTGTACTCTTTTGAAACAGTAAAACCTGCAACTTCTTCCATCCTTTATAAAAACTCACTTGAGCTGAGCCCTGGTGGCACAGTGGTTGTGTGCAGGACTGCAGCCCACAGAGTCGATGGTTCAAATCCAGCAGCAGCTCTCCAGGAGCAAGGCTGGGCTTCCTACTCCCACCAGGGCAGTGAGGTGAGGGGAAAAAAATAATAAGAAATAAATAAAAACCCACTTGGATCACAAACCGGGCTTCATGGTGAAAGCTTTCTCTGCAAAGCCAAGAACTGAGGTAGTTCCCAACCGATGAATCTAACACTATCCACCCACGAGAAACCCTAGCGGTGTGGTGTTGACGTGTTGGGCTCTAAGCCACGGGGTCGGCAGTTTGAAACCACCAGGATCTCCAGAGGAGAAAGACTGTTACAGGAAACTGTTAGCATCTCAGCAACCTACAGGGGGATGCTATGAGTCTGCTTTGACTCAATGGCAGTGAGTTTCATCTTTTTACTACCTGCGGGCGATTCCTAGCGTGTAAGCCCCAGTGTCATGGAGGGCTAGGTGTAGTGCCATCACTCAGGAGAAGGATGGGGCAGTCTGCTGCCCTAAAGATTTCCCGTCTCAGAAATGGCTGGAGAAGATCACTCTGAGATGGCCTCAAGTGGGGGGCAATGGGTTGGGTTGGGTTTGGGTTAGTACAGCTTTGATTCTGGAAAGAATTTTGGCCCCAAACAAAACAGGAAATCAGCCGCTCCCTCGGAAGGCCTGGTCCTTGGGAGATTGGCTGGGTTCCTCCGGGGTCTGGAGGTACCAATCACCAGCAAGCATTTCAGTTGGGGTCACGCTGAGAAAAGCCCTGCTTGCTTTGCATCATGAAAGGCTGCAGCGGTTTGAAATTGTCTCACGCTGGGCCACTTTTCCTAGCTGCTTGGGCACCTGCAAGGCGACACAAATGACTTTGCATGGAGGGGTGGGGGGTGGCAGGGACAGCAACAAAGACACCCAGCCTCCTGGGTTTGTGATGTTCTTTATAGGACAAGCTGCAGTTCCGTGGCAGCCCCTGTAACTCAGAGGGGAAGAGGTTTCTTGCCTGTGGCTGGCATTGACAAGAATGCATCTCTCTCCCTTACTCCAGTCAATTACATTTCATTCCGTCTTTCTGGGGCATCACTCTGCCAAGCGCAGCATGTCTTCTGTTGGGGGGGTGGGGGGTGAGGGGCAAAGAGAAAGGAGGCAGAACCACTGCTGGCAAGGAACTTGAAGCCTAATGAGACTTCAAGAGTGATTTTATTAGACCACTAGCTCAGGGACAAAGGGCATTGATTGTCTCCCCAAGGCCTGCACAGAGCCATAACAAGAGTTGCTGGGGAAATCAGACACACTAACTGGACACCTACTGGAGCATCCAAACTGAGCATGTGCAGACTAAATCCTGCAAGCACAGGTGAAATCTAAGCCAAAAACCACCTGACATCACACAGGTGTGCTTAAAGGAAGCCAATAAGATTGGCCAATGCCCTCCTAAAGGCTTGAAAGTAAACAAGCAGCCATCCAGCTCAGAAGCAACAAAGTCCACATGGAAGAAGCACACCAGTCTGTGTGACCACAAGATGTCAAAGGGATCAGGGATCAGGCATCCAAGAACAAAAATCATATCATTGCATGCCCACCTCCCTGATATAAACGCTGAAGACAAATGTGTGCATAAGAAAATGTGGTGAAGAAAGCTGATGTTGCCCAGCTATCAAAAGATATAGTGTCTGGGGTCTTAAAGGCTGAAGGTAAACATGCAGTCAGCTAGCTCAGAAGCAACAAAGCCCACATGGAAGAAGCGCACCAGCCTGTGTGATTACACGGTGTCGAAGGGATCAGGTATCAGGCATCAAAAAACTAATAATGATTTCATTATAAATAAGGGGGAATACAGATTGGGGACCCAAAGCCCATCTGAAGGTGAAGCAACATCCCCTTACAGAAGGGTCTCGGGGAGGACACCGGCCAGTCAGGGTACAATGTAGCATCGATAAAACATGCAACTTTCCTCTAGTTTGTAAATGCTTCCTCCCACACCCCCCACCCCCCATCATAATCCCAATTCTACCTTACAAATCCGGCTAGATCAGAGAATGTACACTGGTACAGATAGGAACCGGAAACATAGGGGAATCCAGGACAGATGATCCCTTTAGAACTGGTGGTGACAGTGGCGATATCAGGAAGGTAGGGTAGAAAAGGGAAACTTATTATAAGGATCTACATATAACCTCCTTCCTGGGGTATGGACAACAGGAAAGTGAGGGAAGAGAGATATCGGACAGTATACGATATGACAAAATAATAATTTATATATTATCAAGAGTTCATGAGGGAAGGGGGGAGGGGGAAAATGAGGAGCTGATACCAAGGACTTAAGTAGAAAGCAAATGTTTTGAGAATGATGATGGCAACAAATGTGCTTGGCATACAATAGGTGGATGGATGGATTGTGATGAGTTGTATGAGCCCCCAGTAGAACTATTTAAAAAAAAAAAAAAGATGGGCCAATGCCCTCAACCATGCTTCCCCCAGCCAGGGGTCGGGAGAATAAGAGCCAGGTGTGCAGCCGTACATTCTCTTGGCCCAAGGCCTGTCCCTCTTTTACTTGGCTCTTGTTCAGATGCATGCTGTAAATGGAGGGCTTCCCGTGTGCCCCCTCCAGTACTCTGAGGGCCTCTGGGGATTCCCCAGTTCCACATGTGTGGGTTTCTGGGTCCCTTTCCTATGTTCTTTCCATGTGGTTTTGATGGGTCTCTCAGGTGGGAAATACCTGGGTTCTTGGCTTCTCACGAGAAAGAATTCACCGCGAAGACTCGTTTGTGGTCCAAGTCAGGTTGTACAGTTCCTGAACATAGGCATCTTCAGGGGACTGTGCACCCACGTATAGTGGCCTGAGGACAGAGAGACCCAAAGAGGAGCGCGGTGCTCTCCAGGTCCCACCTTTAGAGCGTTTGGCTGGGAGGCGTGGTCGACAGGACTGGTTGACTCCATTGGCTGAATTAAGCCCACCTGGCCTAGTTTGTGTGTACTCACCACCTAGGTATACCGTCCACCTGGCTCGGGCTTGAACCAATGTAGACCCCTTAACTTTCATTGGCTTCACATTTCCTGTAGGGGGCCTTTAAGTAGTTAGAGCAATGGTTCTCCACCCTCCTAATACTGCCACCCTTTCATACAGTTCCTCATGAGGTGGTGTCCCCTCAACCATCAAATTATTTTCATTGCTACTTCATCACTGTCATTTTGTTACTGTTATGAATCGTCCTGTAAATATCTGAGCTGCAGGGTGTATTTTCATAGTTACAAATTGAACATAATTAAAGTCTCGCAAAACAGTATGCAATTCTATGTTATGAAATGTTTCTTTCTAATGACAAATAAATGAATTTGTGTCTTGAAACATGGTGTAGCATGCGTGGGGAACAGTCTTCATGCGGGGTAGTCTTGTATCGGCATGTAGGCAGACCCACCTGAAAATGATAGAGGAGCAGTGTCTCGGTCCCTAAGACCATTCGAAATAGGTGTTTTCCTACAGACTTAGACGACAACCCCTGGGAAAGGGTCACTCAATCCCCAAAGGGATTTGCGACCCACAGGTTGAGAACAATACAAAAAGCCACAAAAACGAAGAAAACTGTAGCAAAACACTTGGACCAAGCCGCAAAAGGTTTAAACAACACATCCTAACAATGTCAGCTAACGCCAAGTGACCCAAACTGCTTTTGTTTACAAAAATCACATGCATCAGGTCAGATTCTGATATTTTGTTTGAGTTTCCAGTGCAAAATTTTCTCTATGTTTCACATCGAAACCCGATGATGTCGGGTACGGGTGGGGTTGAGTCCTGGGGTTCTGCTATATCTTCCTCTATCTTCCCCCCATGGAGTAGCTAGTCAATTTGAACCCCGAGAATTTGTAGTTAGCGGCCTACTCTACTGGTTTTCTGACTCAGCTGGTTTAAACAATGTCTTTCAAATAAAGAATCCTAATGAATCAGAATCTTATTTCGCTTCAAACAACCCTAGTCCTGTTGGAGGAGGGAGGGAGGAAAAAAAAGACTCCAAATTCAGTTACATTCTGTAGAGACCTCCGTGGTTCAGTCTAAAACAGGACTAAAGGCCAGACAAAGTAAATCATCATGATGAGAGAGACCAGCGGCACAGGCATGAAGCCTTCCTAGGGTCCCAAAGATTCACGGCCGCGTTGCTCATCATCAGGCATAAATTCAAGCCAGACTCACTGCCACCGAGTTCATGCTGACGTCCAGGGACCCTACAGGACAGAGCAGGACTGCCTCTGTGGGTTTCTAAGGCAGTCATCTCTAGGAGAGGGACTAGCCTGCCTTTCTCCTGTGGAGCGGCGGGTGGGTTTAAAGTGCTGACGTCATGATTCAACAGGTGACCCACGATACCACCTGTGCCCAATGAGTTGCTAGCCACCAGCTCAGGGGTTCAAACCCACCAAGGGGAAAAGATGGAGCTATCCTGTGGACCTCAATCCAACCCCTTCAAAGAACTGTTGTTCTACTCCATCCTGTCAAAAATAAACTCATAGCCATCAAGTCCATTCTGACACACAGAGACGCTATAGGTAAAAACAGAAATCCCCTTTAGGTTTGCAGGAGTAGAGAGCCTCAACTTTCTTCCGCAGAACACCTGGTGCTTTCAAACTGGCACCCTGGCAGTTGGCAGCCCAACTCCTAACCCGCTCCACCACCAGGGCTCCCCTCTGTCAGTCTCAATCTCAAATGACTGAATGGCATTAATAATACAGCTTAAAACTCACTGCTGCAAAACTCATCGATCTATAGTGATTTTTGACCTTTTGGGGTGAGGGGGTCCTCAGGATCAGCGCTGGGTCGTGGGAGCTACCCAGCGCTGCTCCTGAGAACCGCCGCTGGATTTGAACTGCCAAGCCCGCGGGCCACAGTCCCACACTCAACCACTTATGCCACCGGGGCTCAGTCTGTGATTTTCAATCCTTATTGGAGCAGATAGCCTCACTGCTCTCCCTTGGAGTCACAGATTGGTTTGAACCCCCGAACTAGCAACTAGCCGCCCAACACCCAACTGCACCACCGAAACAACTCCTTAAAGGACATTTTACAACAACAGTTCCATGCCATCAAGTCGATTCAGACTCATAGTGACCCTATGGGACAGGGTAGAACTGCCCCTGTGAAAATAGGGCAGTTTCTTGCTCCTGCTCGGCACCAGGTGGTTTCGAACTGCTACCTTTAGGGTTAGCAGACCAAGTCATAACCCTCCAGGACACTAGGGCATAGAAAACTAAATTCCTGACAGAATTAGGATGATGATTGACAACTGATCAATTCACCATTGTCAAAGGAAGGATGACAGAAGTGGGAATCAGACCGTGATAGGCATACAACACTGCTGCAGACTGGAGGAGCTTGGGAGATTGGTTCTCGGACACCTTGACTCATGACCGAACAGCCTGGTATTCCTTTTTCTTAAAGACCAACAACAAAAACACAAAAACAACTCGCTGCCATCAAGTCATTGGTGACTCACAATGATCCTAGAGGACAGGGTAGAATGGCTCCTGTGACTGTCCATGGGAGTAGAAAGCTCCATCTTTATCTCTCAGAAAGGTTGGTGGTTCTGAACTTCAGACCTTGAGGTTAGGAGCCCAGCATTACCACTCCATCAACAAAGCTCCTTCCTTAAAGACAGGTACAGACAAGTGTCTGAGAGTGTCCCTCACTAGGCAGGCCTGGGATTCCCTTTGAAACACACTCTGCCTTACGAAAAGGGCTTTTACACTGCCCAAAAATGGCCAGAAAGACGTCAAGGGAGGCTGAGTTTATGTGAGACTCAAGATGGAGTGGGCTCTCACTGCAATCCAAATGCTTACCATTTAAACTCAAATACAACAGAAAAAATATATAAGAGAACCCTGAAAAGTAACACTACTATGGACCCTCTTGGTTTCCTTGTAAAGTCATGCTTTCCTAAGGAAAGTCTATTCTGAGTGACAGACATCTAAGGACACGTGGACATAATTAGTCTGAGACACAAACATCTGTCTCTGTGACTCTAAGACCAGAAGAACTAGATGGTGCCCGACTACCACTCCCAACTGCTCTGGAAAGGACCACATTAGAAGGCCCTGGATAGAATAAGAAAAAATGTGGAACAAATCCCAAATCATAGCAGAGAACAGGCTTACTGGTCTTTTTTTTTTTTTATAGGCATCACTGCCCTCTGGTAGGAGTGGGAGGCCCAGCCTTGCTGCTGCTGGATTTGAACCGCCAAGCCAGTCGGCCCCAGTCCCGCACTCAACCACTACGCTACCGGGGCTCAGCCCCAGGCTTACTGGTCTTATGGAGACCAGTGGGACACACCCCACTCTGCCCCCCTCAAAAAAATAAAACCAAAAAAACGATGGCATTTACCCTTCAGGTCTAAAACAGAACTCACCTATAAGTATTGGCATAATCAACCACTTACAATCCAAAGAGCAGCACTGATCCCAGGACAAAATCCAGAGGGTTGGGAAGGAAGGAGGGTTGGACAGAGGAGACACAGGGGGCACGTGGGATAAGCAATGGGGCATTGACGGGATGGCAATGGACGAGTTGAAGCAGAATGTGTATGGATTGTGGAATGTAAAACTGATGTGTAAATTTAAATGTTAAAGACATGGCGGGGAGGTTTAATCTTCCTGGAAGAAAAAAGGAGAGAATTCTTTCTTCCACCAAATTGTCAGGCTTCAGCTCGAGATGCTAGGAGTGTTCATGGAAGCTAAACACTGGAGTGAGTGTCCGGGGACCAGAAGACACATTAAGAAGGGCTTGGCCGGTGAAACATGCCCAGGAAAAGGGATCTAGGAAAGACCCAACCCAAACCAAACCTCACAGTCAATTTCAATTCGTAGCATCCCAAGAGGACAGGGTAGAACTGCCTCTGTGGGTTTCTGAGACTTTAAACTTTTTCCAGGAGTAGAGAGCCTCATCTTTCTCCAGAAGGAGCGGCTAGAGATTTTGAACTGCTGGCCTTGCAATTAGCAACCCAGTGCATACTCATTACACCACCAGGGGTCCTGTAGAACAGGCACCATCATCTCTCAGATTTGATATCCCTGGCAATCATCGGGGCAGCTCCTTAAACCGCAGAGTCTGGTCCAGAGGTCCGGGCAGAGCCGGAGTTTCAGCCCTGCTCCCAAGAGCATCTAGTGGTACAACAGGAAAGCGAGGGGTTTTTAAGCGAAAGGTCAGCGGTTCGAACTCGCCAGCTGCTCTGGGGGAGAAAGACGAGACCGCCGGCCTCTTCTGGGACAGTTCTGCAGTGTCGTAAAGGATTGCCCTGCGTCAGAATCGACTTGACAGGACCGCGTTTGGTTTCGGGTTAGATCTACTCTCTGCTGGTCAAGCTCACCCTATGAGGGGCCGGTGCCAAGAACCAGAGGTTTAGGAGAGAGGAAGCCACTGTCCATATTTTATGTGGCTCCCACCCCAAACCAAATCCAAACTTCCTGTCATCGAGTCAATTCTAAGGCATGACAATCCTAGGGGGTAAGGTACATCTGCCCTCAGTGGGTTTCCCAGACTGTAATCCTTTACAGAGATGGAAAGCCTCATCTTTCTCCCAAGTTGCTGCTACCCGTTTCCAACCGCGGACCTTGCCGTTTAAGGCCCAGCATGTAACACCCTCAGCCATCTTGGGCTCTGTTGGCTCATGATATTTATACACTTTTATATTGGATGCCCAACTCTTAGGTAGGTTGAAAACGTTTGCATGACTAAAAGCTTAATTGCCAAAATCCAGAGGTGGTTTCCCTTTGAAGAGCCCACCTTTTCTGGCTTCTTAGGAAATGGGACCACCGGACCCCTCTGAGCCCATAACCCTGGCTTGTCACCAGAGCGCTGGAGTGGAGTGGGGCGCAGCCCCTGCTGACTCTCCTATGGGCCCCTAAATGCCTCCACCCAAGAGCCACCCTGCCTGGGTCCCCAGCCTGCCTGCATGATGCTGAGTAAGTGACTTTACCTGTGGGTGTCTCCGTTTGCTTCTTCTCTGAAAGGGGAGCGTGATTAACACGGGTTGGGGTGAGGATTAAATCATGAATGTGCACAAGGCGTTCGGAAGAGAATGCGAGGTTGGTCGTTAGAAATCACCAGCTGCTCTGCAGGAGAGAGACAAGACTGGCTACTCCTGTAAAAGTGACCACCTCGGGACCCCACAGGAACTGTTGTTCAACCCTGTCCTGTGGGGTCTCTCAGTGACAGGGACATTTTTTGGCGTGTGTGTCTCTACCAGAGGGGTTGTTTTGTTTTAAGATATTGGAGCCACGTGAAGCAGTCTTCTGGCTAGCTATGAGCTCTGCGGGATCACACGCCCCAAGTCCCTCCAGCGTTAGGACCCTTTGAGCATTCTCCCTACTCCGAAGCGGAGAGGTGC
This sequence comes from Nesogale talazaci, assembly GCA_004026705.1. NCBI lineage: Eukaryota > Metazoa > Chordata > Mammalia > Afrosoricida > Tenrecidae > Nesogale > Nesogale talazaci. Next base: position 23,907 of record PVJH01030827.1, read on the forward strand.
AGTCTGACCGGACCAGACTGACGTCCCAGGGGCGTGGGGTGGGGGGGGGGATGTCTGCTGGGGAAAGCGTCCACGCAACAACCTTGACTCCGCAGAAAAGAGGGGCATGGTTGGGGGAACGACCACCTGTTTGGGCGACAGCAGTACCGCACTGGCACGCCCCTGCAAGGGTCGGCGCCCACCCACCACCCCTCTCCAATCCCGCGCACCCCGGCACCTTCTGCCAACTGCCCAGCCCCTCCTCTCCCCACCCCCAGTCCTAGCTCATCCTTGCTCTCCCGCAGCCCCCCCCGGGGGCACAGCGTGTTGCGACCCCCTCCCCGCCCAGGCACGACCACCAGTCCCGCGCACACAGGCTGGAGCCCCCATACACACACCTGCAAGACCTTCCCTCTGCCTGCTCCCTCCCGCTCCCGCCCCCCACCCCTACCTTCCCCGCGCCGCCCAGGAGCCTCCGTGGGTGGGTCGGCATCCGCTACTCCGCCGCTG
>PVJH01030828.1:0-24393 GCA_004026705.1 Nesogale talazaci
ATTCTGATTTATGGAGACATCAGAATAAACCACTCCTTGGACCTTTGGCTGTCCTGTTCGACTCCAACCTATCAATTGAACTGCAACCTGATGACACTGTCTTGGTGTCATCAGTCTTTTTGTATAACCTAAAGAGACAGAACAGAGTCTAATCCTCTTTGGCCCTTTGCTCTGTGTCAGGCAAGCCGGATGTCTCATTCCTTGACCATCTGTTGGACTACTTTCCAATTCCAGGAGCTGTCAGCAGACTACCCACAGTGAATTCATTTGGCCAACTTTGGAAACTTAGCACCCACCAGCCTGTGCCTCCTGCTGCCTCTGCTTCACCATCCTGCTCCCTGTTCTTCAGCTACCATGAGTCAGGAGAAAACTGACTGACTCAAGCTGCATCTAAGTATTTCTACAGTGGTGTGAGCCATTTCTTGATATAAAGCTCTTCCCATATACAGACCGTAGCAATGTAACTGATTGTACTTCTCTAAAGAATCCAATCTGACACAAAGATCTTTACCTTATTTTCTGCTGCTTTCATGAGGGTGCAAGAGGGCATATTGTGGAGGATGTTATTCTGCTGGACCAGATAACATTTTCTTGATGAAATAAATTTAACAAAAGAGATTAGAATGATGAGTGGGAGTAACTAGTCTAAGTGAGTGAACAAGATTATGAATGACCGAAGTAGGAAAATGTAGAGAAAACAAATTTAATTAGGCTGTGAGAAGAGGAGAGAGATGAGACAACAATCTAGAGGGTGTAAGTAGACCTTGAAGGGACTTGAAAGGCATTGTAAGTGCTTTAGATTTTATTTTAAGATAATAGAAAATAACTGAAGAGCTTTATCTAGAGGAATGATAATCCACTTTATGTTTTTAAAAGATTACGCTCAACTTAATATTTGACCCAGCCAATTATCATGAATGGATGCTAATACAGTAGGCAAAAGGTTGTTAGTGAACAGGATATTAACATGAAGCAACAATGTTGCTAGTTAAATCGCTTCTTAATTGAAAATGAAAATTTAAAAGTGTGTGTATATCTACAATGAAGACATAAGAGAACGATCAGTCAACACCTTAACTTAGTGTTAAAACTCAGCTTCATGAAATAATGAGGAAATAGACCAAGACTCTACAACATAGCCATTGTAAACTTAACAAAAAAATCAATGTCACTTTAAAAGTGTTGTCTTATTAGATGCCTAGTTTTGACTAATAGTGACCCTTTGCAGAGCAGAATGAAACTGCCCTCCTTGCTGCATCAATGTCCATCGCTATGTCTCAGGGTGATTATCAATATGATTCTCTGCCATAAACTGACAAGGGGTTTTTGAAAGGGAGCCAAAGGTAGATAAAGCAAACAACTAATGTAGATCCAGGAATAGATTTTTGGCTCCCACTAAATCCTAGCTCTAACTTAGGGGCAATTTGTTCTTACGTCATAGGTCTGCTTGATACTTGCTCTCAGGAAGGGAATGGAAGATACATTTGTGGGAACTACATAGGAAATAAGCTTCCACTTGATCTCCCTTTATCCATAATAGAGGGATAGGAGGAAAGTGGTTATTAAAGAGAGCGCACTGGAGAGTTAGCATAGAAGATCAAGAAGGTAAACCAAACAATTCAAACTTTGTCATTTGGTCCTCCCTCTGATGTTTGCTGGACCTGATCTGGTTAGCAAAATTTTGTGTATTTTTGTTTTGCTTATGTTTGTTCTTATTAGGGTTTATCTCAGAAATTTTATATCGTTGGGGGTGACTCACTTAAAGCTGTGTTATATGCTTTTTTTTCTGTTTTTAAGTATACGAAACCCAGAATTTATGACCCTGTAGGGATAACAAATGGAATAAGGGTTTGAAGCACATACAATCGTGGTGGGATAGGGGTGGGGATAAAGGAGTAAAAGGGGGACAAGGTCAAGGAGTTCTGAAAGGAAAGGAATGTTTGGAAACTGATTGTGATAGCAATTGTACAATATGCATGATTGAACTAGAGAATTAGATATACATATATACTGCCAATTATAACAAATTTAAAAATAAAATAGAATTTGTTTTCATTATATAACATATTGATGAAACAAAAAAAATTCATTCTACTATTTCCTCTCTCTTAATCCACTTATATTAGTGTAAATATTAATAGGATGAATTCATTGCTTTCATTTTTCTGTAACTTTTTGTGTGGTACTGTTTCTTTAGTTCACATAATTTTTGGTGCTGAGTTTATTTTGTTCATGCTATTTCTTGTCATTTCCTTCTTTGCTGCTGTTTTAGTGATTACTAAATCTTTATTATTTTCTTTTTATATTTTGATGTTTACTCTTTAATTTAATTTATTAGTTCCTTCCCAAGTTGAAAGCAGTCTGCTCTATCTTGACATCTACTTGACATCTCCATTTGGCAATTACATAGTTATATCTATTGCTTTGCCTACAATGATTGATATACCTTCACTTCAACCAGGTATACCTAGTTCTCTATTTCCTGTCTTGCTGGTTATTGTATGTTGTGTTTTCTTGAATAATTCTTGAATAAATGGGTTAAATTCTGGATGTTTGGTTCAGGTTGTTGTTCACTATTATCATGTATTCTCAGGTCAGGTTATTGCTTACTTTTCTGTCCAAAGAACTCTCCTTGGTATATCTGAGTTTTACCAAAACCTTTAATGTCTGTTGATATGTAAATGTGCTAATTTTGCCATAATATTAAGGGTATATGATTTGTTGGGTATATGATCCTTGGCAGGTAATTTTTTGTCTTTCAGAGTTTAATATATGTCACCCCATTGACTTTCTGCAGACATAGTTTCTGGTGAGAAAAAGAATTCTTGCTTATCCAACGTGGCTGGTGAAACATCACCTATTCAGAACTGCGTGTTCTGCTGTCCCGATGAGACATAGAGTTCGTGTGCCTCCAGCTGCAGGAGTGGGGCACCAGATGTTGCACACAAGGACATGGATCCAATCTCAAGGAGAGTAGGGCCTGTGCAGAGGGAGGGTTAGGGAGTCTCATGGGATGATTGTTGGGTGAGAATGGTGTCTGTCCATTCTTCTAGTCATCCAGAAGGTGTGGGAAAGAAGAGAGGACCCTACCTTTCTCATTGTCAGCCACCCGTGTGGTGCGTATGCTGGTCCTGAGTAAATAGAGCTGTTTATGGCCAACTGACAGTTTACCATCTGTCCTTTCTCTCTCTGCTTTTGCTCATCTTCCTCTCATTGGTATCCAATACAAATTTCCATATTTTTCCTGAAGGTTCCAGAATTGAGATCCATATCTGTTTCATTTACTTTCTTATATATTTATTGTAAAGGATATGTTTAGTGTGTCTGTCTATTTTGTCATCATGGTAATGCAAGTATCCAAGTTTTGAAATAATCAATTTAGATGGGAGATTGTGCTAACCAGAGAAACAACAAGACTTCTGCACAGAAGATACATTGAGATTGTAGAGCTACGAGTAGAGTTTTGTCACTATTTATTTCAAAGTGTTTTCCTTTTTCCAATAATTTGAATGAGGTATGAGGAAACTGGATAGTTGAATTTATTCAAATTAGAATCATTCCCAGTACAATACATGGCAAGGGAATTAAAGCACCATAAAAAAAGAAATCACTATAGATGTTGATGCTGAATTCTAGGCTCAAAACTAGAGCAATTGAAAATTGGAGGAAGCTAATACATAATGAGAAAGTAGAGGCAACTTTAAAATCTTAAAAAGCAAAGATTTCACTTTGATGAATAAGATGTGTTTGACTTAGGTTAAAGTTGAATGAGTAAAGATGATATTAAAAGAGGATTGAAATATTTGGATTATGATTTTGTTGAAGAAAAGTGAATATATCATAGACTGCCAAAATAATGAACAGATATGTCTTGGAAAAAGTATAACCAGAATGGCTCTTAAAAGTGATGGTGAGACTTAATTTCATTTATTTTGATTAAGTTTCAGGAAGACAATTTACTTGAGAAATATATTATGTCTGGTTAAGTAGAAGATCACCAATGGCTGTAAAGAAATTCTACCAAAAGGTAGGCACACAATCCAATGTATATTCTCCCAGTGGGGGTTTATATAGGTAATGTTTTCCAAAGGCAGGTTTCCCTTCCTGATTACCACCAATAAAAGTGAAATAACCTTATCTGAGACAGATCTGCCTCCCTCTCGCAACACACCTCTAGATTTCCATTAAGGTCCACTGAGCACCCCAGTAGCAGTGTATATTGATTTTCTGAAACCATGAAACCACGTTATATGGCAGAAACTAATTGGTCTTCTCCCTACTTTCCCAACAAATGAAATTGACCTCAGCTAAGGTGAGCACTCCTCTGATGAAGTGGTTTTTAAAATGTACAAAAAAGGAAGTGATATACGTGGGATTATTAAAAAACACACAACAAAAATGAACCCAGAGAAATACCCACTAGGCAGAGTTTTCCTGTTAGGTGAGAGTGGAGCAACTTGCTCTGAGTTAGTGCACCCAGTGGGGTCTCTTGGGAAGGTTCTCATTGGTCACAGAGAATCTTTCGTGAGAGCAGTTTTGCGTGAACCTTTTGTCTTGTTGTCCCCGATTTATGAGAACAGTGTACACCTGTGAAATTTTGGTTTTTGCTCAGAAACAAATGTCATAGAAACTGTTGTGATGTTGAACACAGCTTAAAAAAATAGTTCTAGGTGGGTGGGAGAAAAATTTTAAAAATTAAAAAAAACAGTGCTGTGGGAAAATTTCATAGTAGGATGGTTTCCTCATTTCAAAAAAGTTGAAATGCCAATTGCTGACAAAACTCATTCTGGACATGTGTCAACTCATAGCATTATAAATAGGGGGATGTACAGATTGGTGACTCAAAGTCCATCAATAGGTGAAGCGACATCCTCTCACAGAGGGGTTGCAGGGAGAAGACGAGCCAATTAAAGTAGATTGTAGTAACAATGAAATATGTATCTTTCCTCTAGTTCTCAAATGCTTCCTCCCACCCACTATCATGCTCCCAGTTCTACCAGACAAGTCCGGCTAGAGCAGGGGATGTACACTGGAGTCAGACACATGGGGAATTTAGGATAGATGTTCCCTCAGGATGAGTGATGGGAGTGGTGATACTGGGAGGATGGAGGGATGGTGGAATAGAAAGGGGAAACCAATTTCAGGGATCTACATGTAACCTCTTCTCTAGGGCATGGCCAACAGGGAGTGAGAGAAGGGATACAATGGGCCGTGTACGAAGTGAAATAGCAATTTGTAAATTATTTAAAGTTCATGGGGGGGGGAGGGAAATATTGGGAGGTGGAGCCAGGGGCCTGAGTGGAGGGAGGATGTTTTGAGAGTGAGGATGGAAACAAGTGTGCAAATGAGGTCTGCATACAATTGATGTATGTATGGATCATGAGGGGAGATGTATGAGTACCTAATAAAATGATTTATTTTATTTTAAAGGTGGGGAGGGAACAGATGAGCTTTTTTTTTAGAGAAGCTTATACTATAAGGGCTCAAGTGGAAATGTTTGGAAATGAATGTGGCAACATGTGTGCAAATGTGATTGATACAGATGGTTTCTTGAATGTTATAATACCTTTAAGAGGCCCCAATAAAATTATTTTAAAAAAACAGTCATTTCAAAAAAGTTGAAATTCCAATTGCTGACAAAACTCATTCTGGACATGTGTCAACCTCCTTAGCATGAGAAAATATAGACCATTAGTGCATTTGGAATTTGTTCTAACAGGTCAGATTATTAATCAAACTTTCTATTTAGAGGTTCTGAAAAGATTGCATAATTGTACAACAAAATGGCTTGATTTGTGGCAGACAGGAGACTGGCTTTGCCACCATGACAATGTATCTGCTCATGAAGCTATCTCATTACACAAGTTTTGGCAAAAAGAGCATTCCTCTTTTTCCTCTGTACATCTTATTCACCTGACCTTGCTCCATGAGACTTTTTTTTCTTCCAAGAGTGAAGCAAGACATGAAAGGACAGCAATTTGATGACATAAAATAGTTGAAGAAGAAATGAGGGCGTTCCTGTCAGCCATCCAAATAGATGAATTAGAAAAATATTCCCAGGAATAGAATTGCACATTTGACAAATGTATTAAATGTAAAGGAAAGTACTTTGAAGGTGATGAGGCAATTTTGTAAATAAATAAATAGATAAATAAGTAAATAAATAAATAAATTCGTAGCTTTGAAAAAAATCAGGTTTGGGGGTTACTACCACCCGTGGATCACGACCATTAGGCAAGCATACCACCTCCTTGCTTGGGGTAATAGATTAGAAGATGACATGATCTGAAAATTGATGCCTTTGTCTGGGTGTTTTTTAATACTAGTGGTTTCACATTATATTTGCCCTTTTATGCCCTTTTGTGATTGACTAACTTCACTGAATATAAAGGTTTCTAGGTCCATTCTTGTGCTGAGGTGTTTTTTTTTTATTTCACTGCTGTTTTTTTCAGAAAACAAATAGAAAAAACAAATAGAAAAGGTTGAAGTTGTCACGAATTTTGTTTTGCTTGGATCCATAATCAATAGCCATGGAAGCAGCAGTGAAGAGATCCAAAGAGATGCTGAGTTAGGTAAAGCTGTGGTACAAGACCACTTTAGAGTATTGAAAAGCAAGAACATTCCTTTGAGGACTGGGGTTCTCTTGACCCAAGCCATCGTATTGTTCATGGCTTCATATTCACGTGAACGTTGGACAATGAATAAGGAAGATGGAGAGTAGATTTATTTGCATTGTAGTGTGGTGCTGGAGAAGAATATTGAAAGTAGCGTGGACTGCTCAAAGGACAAACCCATCTGTATCGGAAGAAGTATATCCAGAATACTTCTTAGAAGCAAAGCTGATGAGATGTCATCTTACATCGTTTGGAGATATTGTGGGGAAAGACTGGTCTCTAGAGAAGGAAGTCATGTTTGGTAGAGCAAAGGAGCAATGATAAGAGGTAGGCCCTCAAGGGGATGGATTGGCAAAGTAACTGCATCAAAGGCCTCAATCATGGGAACAACTGTGAGAAGGGAGCAAGAATGGGCAGTAGTTTGTTCTATTGTGCGTAGGTTGATATCGGCCAGAACAAACTTGATGCTACTTAATAATGACAAGAGTATTCGATTGTGGGTATGTACTAGAGTTTCTTTGTTTTTTCACTGATAGGTGTTTGTGCTGTATACAGTCTCTTGCTATTATATTTCTGCTGTGATGACCATGGTCTTACGAGCCTATAGAGGAGTAAAGCTGAGTGCCTTCTGACAGGAGGCTTGCTTATGGAATGAGGTGCCTGTAGGGACATAAATGGAGAACTAGATTTGCTGACTGGTGTTTGCAGAGATAGAACTGTCTCCTTTCAGACTGAAATTTATGGTAGAATAGGTCCTATGGGCTTTTATATGCAGCCCTTAAAGTTTGCAATAACGTTTCCCAAGAAGGGCCAAGGTTGAGGGGCTTTGAGTCTGAGAGACCAAGGGTAGCAGAGAACTGTTTCTGCAGATAAAAGAGGCTGTCATGACCAAAGAACTGTACGTTGATATTTCTGATCCTCAATTGTTATCTGTTAACTTCCCTAATCAGTCCTATAAACCTGTGAGATCTGTATGTCCTTTGCAATGAATTTCAAACCCAGCAGAGAATCCAAGAGTGCCTTGGGAGGGTGATTGGTGTCAGAATTGATCAAAAATTTCACAGCCTGGAAGCATGTCTGACATTGACCTCCTTCAGAATCTCCCTTGGGCTGATATGGAGTTTAATTTTATTTCCCTCTTTCCTTCTCTTTTGAAGTCATTGGAAATCAGGTGCTGTTTGCAGTTGATAAAAACTTTTTTAAAAAAGAAGGAACGATGTAAGGCTAGTCCCAATGAGGTGGAATCATTGAAGTAACCAAGCTTGTCCCTTGGTCCTTGAATACCAAAGAGTTTTATAGGACAGTTTTACATTACTCTTTCGCTAGTTGATTAGTGCACTGCATTTCTCACTTGGAATGAAATTTCTGGGCTCCTGCTATTCTCTTTTAGTTGGGAATACTTTCTGATGACCACTGAGAAACTTTCTTGAACTATTTTATGGGTTAGAATGATTAAATATAAAGTAATCTAGCAAAGTCTATCATTTAACCCCAAATTATTCTCTCCTCAGGAATTAACAATGCACTAGACAATAATGAATAGGCCAATTTTCACATTGAATTGGAGTATTGAAATAACAAATAAAAACTGAAGACCAGTAGTATTTTTCTTTGTGATTTTATTCTGCCCTTTCTTTTGATGCCCCTTTCCCCTCCCACTGAACCTATGTCAATAAAGTCAAGCTTGCATACAGATTGTGCATATGGCAGTTGACAGCACATTTAAGCATGTTGCTTGGATACAGATGTTTGAAAATATAGGACCACAATTTATACCTGATATTGTTGCCAAGGAAACTGAGGTGACTTTGGGGGTTTCCTTTGGGAATCATGATCACAAAGTGGAAAATAAAGCTATTAGGAGTTTCAGGGGAAGAAATCTATGCTACATGTGATTTAATTGTATTGCTACATGGGCAAGTGAATATTTGTAAACTTCTGTATCCTTTTCTTGCCTGTGTTATAAGCATTGTTTTATAAGTCTGTTTCACTAAGTTTGATCACTTTATAAGGCATACAAGAATGGTCAAAGTATTAAAATAGAAACATAAGCCACACTTATAAAAGCACCTGTACATAATAGCATTGGTGCTTTAAGGTGTAATTTTGACAGAATTTTAGTTCTACTGGTCTTCCTTTCTCAATCAGAGAATGGGATTTTTAAAGGCAAGTCTTTGCTAATGTCACCTTGACTGGAAAATTGTCTCCAGGAAGTGTAACCAAGAAGTTAACTGGTAGAATCTATTTTATTTCATAAGAAAACATTATGTGTGCCTGAGATTTCCTTCAACCCAGAGCCTGACAGGCTTCCTTTATATGACTGAGGTTGAAAGTGAGAGGAATGTTTCATAGAGTGGGAAAACTGCCTGCCCAGGCAAGCCAACAGAGCCTTTTTACATAGATATATAATTGTGTGCTAAGACATAGCTTGCTACTCATGAAAGTGAGAATATTCTCTCCCAGATGGTATCTTTAACAAAACTTGGCTTCTTGTTATAGCTCAACTAATCTTCTAAAAACTGCTGCAGGCTGACGGTAGGAAGTACCTTGTCTCTGTACACAGAGCCCAAACAGTGCTAAAAAGGGAAATGGAACATATGGTAATAAACCCTCCGAAACTTTGATGCCAGTTTTTAATCAGTAACCAGGGCCCAGACGGCACTAGTAACCATGAACTCTCCCCCCCAGGGCCTCATTAACCAGACCAACTGTGCAGCAGTGGAGGCAAACAGGATCACATACACGAGGGAGATCACAGCCTTTCCCTGAGAACCTTCAATTTTCCTTTGGCTGGAACATGAAGGAAATGGAAGGAAAGAGAGCTCCAACAAGAAAATAGGAGATAACCACTGCCCAAGTAGTCCCTGGGGGAGTACAAGTAAACAGAATTATGAATGTTTGAAAGCTTCTTTTGGTCAAGTGTTGCATGCAGAGAGAGGCCTGCCCGTATGGTATGGGAGATTTATTCTGTGGCGACTTCCATTCATCTCTGACCATGAGAGTCCTTTTGGGGTAATGGACTAAACGTTGAGCTACTAACAGAAAGATCAGCCATCTGAATCTGATCACTTCTCCAAGGGACAGAGATAAGGCAGCTTGCTTCCATGAAGATTAGCTCTCAGAAAATTGAGTGAACAGTTCCACTCTATTCTAAATACTTGCTATGATTTGGAGTTGACTTAGGTTGGGGGTGGGATGGGGTGGTGGTCTGTATCTTTGTATGCAGTGGTGGAGGCATGAGGATGGAGGTTTTAGGCATGAGGAGTGGATAGGTTTGCCTCATCTCTGTGTCCTTTAGCATTCTCCTAAGAGCTCTAGAAAGTTCCGCTCTATGAAAGAAGATTGATTTTCAGACATTGCTTCTCTCCCCGTTCCACCACACACACACACACACACACACACACACACACACACACACAACTGCCTCCCCACCCCACCCACCTGGTTGGAAAAGAATATCAAAGTGATTTTTAGGGACATTGCCCAGAAAATGTTCTGGTCCTTTGTTTTAAATTTCAAAAAAACTGCTTTGCAATTCTGAGAGTACAAATAAGTTCTCAACATGCTTGGCACCAGGTAAAAGATTAGCTATTGGTAACCTGGAAAGCTGCTATATGACAGAGAATGCACTCAATATTACCCCTGACAGCAAAGTATCTAAGAGAGTAAACAACTAAAAATAAAGTTCTATAACCCCTTGTTAGGGCATGGTGGTGAGGAGCAGGTTTGACAATAAAACTAAGATATAAAAAGGTTCTAGACTAGGCTCTGGTTCTTCCAACTGTTTTAACCACAGTCATCACAGTTACCCATTCACTCTCTTATGAACACATGTTTGTGCACAGTGTGGTTGGTCAGTTGGTTGGGTTGATTGATATTTATTTTTACATTGCAGGTCCTAACAGTATCCTATCTCTTTGTAAGCTTGGCTGTCACATTATTTTGCAGTTCTTTTAAAATAAAAGCAACCATTGGTATTATTTGGTAGCAATCATCTATCCAGTTATGGTTGAATTTTTACTTATTACTTTTCACGCATTCCTCAAAGAAGTCTTTGATGCAGGTATTGTCATTGTGATATTGGAGCAAAAAGCTTCATCTTTACCTTGCCTTTTTGCTACCGTGGCTGTGTATTTCTTCTATCTTCTTTTGATGCTTCAAACATCATTCAATATTTTGTTCATGGAATCCTTCACTATTGCACCCTAATGCTTGACTTTCATTCTTTAGTTCTTTAAGCAAAAGATGTGCTGAGCATGACTCCACTTGTGCTTTTCTAAATCCAGACCTTTTCACATTTTATTATAATGTTTAATTTATTTTCTCTATCCACCTTTTGAAAATTACTGTTGAGCTCTTCTGCTTAATCATTTCTCTCACTATATTTTACTACTCTACATTCAAAAGCAAGTTTTGGGGGTCTCTTCTTTACTTTTATCATTGTAGCGCTCTTATGACAATCTAAAAATGCAATTGTTGTGTCATGCACATTTGTGCATTTGTTGTCATCATCATTTTCAAAAAAATTATTTCTACTTGATCCCTTGGTATCAGCGACTCATTTTACCCTCCCTCCTTCATGAACACTTGATAATTTATATATGTATCTTTCATTTCTTACACTGACCAATATATGTCTTCGCCCGCTTTTCTGTTGTCTGTCCCCCTGAGAAGGGTGTATGTATAGATCATTGTGATTGCCTCCCCCTTGCCCCCTCACCTTATCCTTACCCTCCTAGTATGCTTCCTCTCATTATTGGTTCTGAATGGCCCATCTGTCCTGGATTCCCCTGTGTTCCCAACTTTCATCAGTACAAGTGTATAAGCTCTGGTCCAGATGAATTTGTAAGATAGAATGGGGGTCAAGACAATGAGAGGAAAGAAGCATTAAAGAACTAAAGGGAGGTTGTATGTTTCATTAGTGTTACACTGCACCCTGACTGGCTCATCTCCTCCTTGTGACCCCTCTGTAAGGGGATGTCCAATTTTCCACAGGTGGGCTTTGCGTGTCCACTCCACACTCCCTCTCATACACATTAATATTATTTTTTTTCTGGGTCTTTGATGCCCGATACCTGATCCTGTTGACACCTTATGATCACACAGGCTGGTGTGCTTCTTCCATGTGGACTTTATTGCTTCTCAGTTACATGGCAGCTTGTTGCTTGTTTGTCTTCGAGCCTTTAAGACCCCAGATACTCTATTCCTACATAGCCAGGCACCAACAGCTTTCTTCACCAATTTGGCTATCCACTCATTTTGTCCTCTGCAATCAGGTCGGGAAGGTGAGCCTCATGGAATGCCAAGTTATTGATTAAAACAATGTGTAATTGCGTTGAAGGGGTACTTGAGTAGAGGCTCAATGTCCATCTGTTACTTTGATACTTAACATATTAATATATGTACATAGATCTATTTCCCTATAATAATAGAAAAATATATCCACATCTATACATGCCTTTATTTAGGCCTCTATAAATGTCCTTTGTCTTCTATTTCTTTCTTCAATTTCTTTTTACTTTCCTCTTGCCCCACTATGATGTTTGGCCTTCATTGTGGTTTCAGTAATTTCTCTCGGTTACATTGCCCTTGATCAAGCCCTGTCAGGTATCTTGTGCCTGCCTTGTCATCGACTTTAGACCATTTGCTGTTCCCTTGTCCCTGGGTGTGTTAACGTCCACTTCCTTTCCCCTGTCTCCCCCTCGCACAACAGCAACAACAATAAATGAAAAGCTTGTACATAGTCCAGGTCTGTTTACTGACCTTTAGGAGTGCTTTCCAGTAGAGTTGGGGGTGGGGGTGGGGAGACGGGGAGGTGACACACACTGGATCCAAAGTCTATTTTTGGTATTCCCCAAGGACTTCATTGTTTTTCTCCCCTTGCTTGTTTCACACCCTTGGCTTTTCTCAAAGATGTGGTGGGGTCAGGTCAGGCACAACACCTGCATCGTGTCTCCAGTGTTGTCCCTCTTAGCACCATGGGTCAGTGAGGGACATAGTGTCTCCTGGTGGAGCCAGCCCTATGGTCCTCTCTGTCCATTTGCTGCTTTCAACATGGGCTTTGGTGGGCCAGGATATGTTCCACACTCTCTCCCACCCTCTTCATTTGCTCCCCTCTACCTGAGCAGTAGACTCAGTGCTGTCCTCTGAAGTAAATTCTTCTGGCAGGAAGGAAGGGTATTTCCATATAGTTGGGATTGGGGCCAGCTCTGTAGACCTCTTGATTGGTTCCCCATTTCATGCCAATATGTTGCTTTCACATCTTGTTGTACCAGTTGAAATCTAGTCCCTCTCTCCCTCTCCTGTGGAGATATAAACAACACCTTCACCTTGGGTGGGTGAGTGCCCTGTTGCCCCAATACTCTTATTTTTTTCATTTTTCTTTCTTTCTTTCCCCCTCATTTTTAGTCATATGAATCCCTGAATTGGGTCTGGTCCCTGCCATAGTACCTGGACCTCACCCCAGGAATGTATGTGTATAGTAGCTTTTCCCCTAAGCCCCTTTTGCATTTTTAAACGTTCCTCAGAAGACTCATGTTGTACTTGTCCTTTTGTTCTGGTCTTATTTCACTTAGTGCTGGTGATGTGCTTCATGTATTCATCACTGCTTTTTAGGGATGCGTAGGAAAGTACTCCCTTCTATTTGTGTACCACAATTTTTAAACCTATTCACCCATTGATGAAAATTTGGATTATTTTCAACTGTTTGAAATTGTGAACTGTGCCACAGTGCATATTTGGAGCACAGATTTCTGGTCATGGTCCATTTCTTGGCTCTTCTGCGTAGATGGCTGGGTCATATGGTATCTCAATTTCATTCTATTTTAGATATCTCCAAGTTGATTTCCATAATGGTTTTACATGCCTACAGGACCACTAGCAGTGGATGGGAGTTCCTATTTCACCACAGCCTCTCCAACACTTGTTACTTTCTGGTTTTTTGAATTGGGTTATCTATGAGAGTGTTAGGTAGTATGTATCTCATTGTTTTAATTTGCATTTCTCAATGGTTAATGATCAGGAGAATTTTCTGATATGTTTGTTGGTCACTCATATTTCCAACCTTGTGAAACATCTCTTCAGGTCCTTTGCCCACATTCTCAGGGGGAAATTAGGTTTTACTTTTTGGAAACTAGCAAAATACTATATATATATATATATATATATATATATATATATATATATACATTTAGTAAGGTCTTTGTCTACTGTATCATTGCAAAATATGTTTTCCTAGTATGTGGGTCATCTTATTTACTCTCTTAGTGAATTCCTTTGATGTACACAGGTGTTTTATCTTCAATGAATGCAACTAGTCAATTTGTACCTCCTCTGTATTTGTGCCCTTCCTTGTTTCTGATAGTCTATGTAATCCCTGTGCCATCATTCTCAGGTTTGTCCCAATTCCCTCATTGATGGCCCTAATAGTTTGGGGTTTTACCTGAAGGTCTGTGATCCACCTTGAGTTTACTCTTGTGCATGGAGTGGAGTAAGGATCTTGGTTCATTTTTCTGCAGGTAGATATTCATTTTTTCCAGCACCACTTGTTGAAGAAGGCATTTGCTTCTCATTTGATATTTTTTGGACCCTCCTCAAAGATCAACTATCTGTATACTGATGATTTTATTTGGGGATTTTCAGTTCTTTTTCATTGGTCTGAGAATCTGTCACATTATACCAAACCATGCTGTTTTGCCTACTGTGGCTGTATGATAGGTGCTAAGGTCAGAAGAAACAAGCCCTCCCACTCTGTCATTCTTTTTGAGGAGTTCTGGGCTTCTTCCCTCTCCATATGAAGTTGGTAATCAGTTTTTCCAATTCTTTGAAGAACCATGATGATACTTACATTGGATAGCTTTAAACTTAAAGAGTCCCTTGGACAGAACTGACATTTTTACTATATTGAGTCATCTGATCCATAAGCACTGGATATTCTTCCATTTGTTGAAGTCATTCTTGGTTTCTTATAATAGTGTTCAGTAATTTTCCTCATAGAAATCTTTTGTTATTTTAGTCAGGTATATCCCTAGATATTTCAATTTGCACTTGGCTATTGTTAAGGGTATTATCTTTTTAGTCCCCTGTTCTTTGGTCTTGTGCAATGTGTGTAACAGTTCCATAGACTTCTGTTTATTGATCTTGTATTCTGCCAAATTCATCTATTGCTGCTAGTATTCCGCTTGTGGAGCTTTTGGAATTTTCCATATTAAAAAATCATATCATCTGTGAGTAAGAATAATTTCACCTCTTCATTCCCCAGGAGAATCCTTTGATGTTTTTCTTTGTCGTATATCCTTAGCTAGGACCTCCAGTACGATGTTAAGTAAGAATGGGAGCAAGGGGCGTCCTTGTCTGATTTCCATTTTCAGTGCCATTGTTTTCTACTTTTCTCCATTGACTACCACATTGCTTTTGTTTTTTCATATATAGCTTGTATTATATTGAGGAATTTACCTTCCATTCCTATGTTCTCAAGTGTCTTAAACAGGAATGGATTTTGGATGTCGAATGCTTTTTCCACATGTATCAATATTATCATGTGGTTCTTATAAATTTTCATGTCAATGTGGTGAATAATCCTAATAGTCTTGCATAAGTTGAACCATTCCCGCTTCCCTGGTATGAATCTCATTCAGTCTTGGTGAATTACCTTACTTACTCGAGTATAAGGCAATTTTCCAGCACATTTTAAATGCAGCTTTTATGGTACAAATAGATGCCTCAGCTGATATTTTGGTTAGCTTATAGTCGAGTATATACAGTATTTGTTTTTATAAAATTTTGTATTCTATTGGCCAGTATTTTGTTAATGATGTTTGCATCAACTTCATTAGGGATATTGGTCTGTATTTCTCAATTCTTATAGAATCTTTACCTGGTTTAGGTATCATAGAAAGAGTTGAGGAGTTTGCTGTCTTTTTTCTATGTTCTGGAAGAATTTGTGTAGTACTGGTGCCAGTTTTTCCCTGAATGCTTGATAGAATTCTCCTGTGAAGCCATCTGGTCTTAGGGAATTTTTATTGGTAATCCCTTGATAACCTTGTCTATCTCTTCTAGTGTTATAGGCCTGTTGAGATTTTTGAGGTCCATCTGGGACAGTCTAGGGAGGGATTGTTCCAAGTATCTGTCCATGTCTTATAAGATGCTGAATGCATTGGAGTATCGACTTCAGTAGTACTATGTAATTATCCTTTTCATTTCAGTAGAGTTTGTTTTAATGTCCCATGTTTCATCCCTCATCCTTGCTATCGGAAATTGCCCCTTCCTTTCCTTGGTTAGGTTTGCTAGAGGTCTGTTGATTCTTTTAATCATTTCAAAGAACAAAATATTAGCTGCATTAATTTTTTTCTGCAAAATTCTTGTTTTCCCTCCCATGAATCTGAATGCTGACTTTTATTTCTTTTATTTAGCTATTGGTAGGATTGTCCTGTTGACTCTTGCCTAATTTCTGTAAGTTTTGTGTCAACATATCAATCAATAGTCTCACTTTCTATTTCACATGAGCATTTATTGCTCACAAACTTCCTCTGACAACTGCCTTTGCTGTGTCTGAAAGGTTTTGATATATCATATTCTCATTCTTGTTGGTTTCTAGAAAATTCCTGATTTCATCTCTGATCTTGCCCAGTACCCTTTTGAAATAGAGAGTTATTGATTCTTCAATCATTTAGCAGTGCTTTCTTAATCATGCTTTTATTGATTCCCAGTCATATCATAGTGGTCAGAGAAAGAAGTATATTTGATCTCTATGCGATTGAATTTACACAGATTCAACTTGTTTTCCAGCATGTGTTCTATCTTCACGCATGTGCCCCCTGAGCTTAAAAAGAATGTGATCTTTTTTTTTTTGCATTTCAATGGAGTGCTCTGAAAATATCTGTCAGATCAAACTGTACAATTGTAATATTTAAATCTGTAGCCTCGCTGTTAAGGTTCTTTCCCTGTGATCTATGTTTCTCAGAGTAGTGTATTAAAATCATCTGCTACATAATTGTGGAGCCTACAATTTCTGTTTTCATCTTTTGGAGTGTTTGATTGATGGATTTTGGGGTCTCTTGTTGCATGCTTTTATATTTATTATGCTTCCTGGTTCTTGATCTACTATTCCCTTGACACTATATAGTGTCCCTCCTTATCTCTTGTTATGGCTTGCATCTTGAGAACAATTTTGTCTGAGATGAGGATTATATCTCCGGCTTTTTTTTGAATTGTGTCGGTATATTTTCTCCAGCCTTTGATTCTCAGTCTATTTTTTGTCTATAATCTTGAGATGTGTCACCTATAGGCAGTAGATTGGTGTGTTGCATTTTCTAAACTAGTCTGCTAGCCTCTACCTTTTGATGCCGGAGTTCAGTCCATTGATATCTGGACTTATGACATACATCTGTGGACAGTGATGTCATCTTGTAACTTTTGTATTGGGTGTTCCCCTACCTCCCTTTATTATACATGGGCTGTGCGTGTGTGTGTGTGTGTGTGTGTGTGTGTGTGCCTGGTCCATGCTTGCCTTCTTTCTACCCTTGGATTTTTTTTTTTGTTGTTGCACTCAGGGTGGGAATGTTCTTTGTGATGGTTTTTTATTTGTGCTCGGTGAATGCAATTTTCCTGCTCATACTGGGTCAGCAAGGATATTTTGTAGGATTGGGTTTCTATCTTGAGGGGAATTTGACTGTGTAGAATATTCTTGGGTTTGCATTATTTTCTTACAATTTTTGGAATATATAACTCTTCTTCTTCATAGTGTCCCCTGATAGATCTGAGCATGACTTTCTCCTTTTTCTCAAGGTTGGATAGTTGAACTATTATATTCCTTAGAGACTTCACCTTAGAATGCAGCCTAGCTGGTGTTCTTTGGGCTTCCTAAATGGTTGTTTGACTTTCATTCATTAAGTTGGGGTACTTTTCCTCTAACTATTCCCTTGCTAATTTTGCGGCTGATATTTTTATTGTGTCCTGTTTAGGCAGTCCAATTATTCTAATGTTGTTGCTTTTCATAGCATTACACATGGCTTTCAGGTTTTCTTTAGATTCTCTGGTCATCTCATTTGCTGCCTTTACGTTAGCTAAAGTCTTCCTGGTTATCCTCTCATTCACTGGTGCGATTCTCTCCTTGCTCATGTCTGTGGGCCAAGTCAGTGAATTTTCTATTGGCTTTTGTTATCTCATCCCTTAAGTCTTATATTTCCTTTTGGTGCTTGGCATTTATCTCATCTATTATTTCATCTTTTTTTTCTGTATTGTTTCCCTTATATCCTGTATGACACAAACAGCATTCTGAAGATTTCTTTCTGTGACAGATCAATGTTTGCTTCTTCTATGCATGTCATTGGTTCCGGAATTCTTCTGACACTGCCTTTCTTCCCTCCTGTTTTTTCATAGGGGTTGTTGGGGTGACTTGCTGTTTACATTGTGTTACTTTAGAAGAGCCCGGCACTATTCTCTAGAAAGTCAAAGAGCACTGAGCTCTCTCTTTGGGAGATGTGTAGGAATGCTTCTATAAACTGCTGTCAGCTAATTGCACTTTGGTGTCCAGCTACTGCTTTATCTTAATATGGTTTCACTCTTTCGCAAGCCAACCACTGTTCTGTCATTTGGAGGGCAACTTGGATGGTACTCTTAGGGGTCACTGGGTGGGTGGTTATGGATCTGCAAAGATGGTACTGCACTGGGGCCCATGGTAGCTTGAAATACCTCAGAGGGCTGTGGAGGGCAGGTAGGTGTTCCTGCTTTGGTTTAGAGCACCTTGGCTAGTGGATGGAATTGGCCTAGTTGACTAGGTTGCTACATAGGTTGGGCAGAGGTTCCTGCACCAGTGTGGTGTACAAGGGAGTGTTGATGGAGCTGCATTAGGTGGCGTGAGGCACTATGGCATGATGGAGGAAGTTCCCTCAGTCACATGGAACTGTGGAGGATGGGCAGGAACCCCTTGAGCTATGTGGAGCACTGTGGAGAATGGGGAAATATTCTCTCAGTCAAATGGAGCATCCCAAAGGGTGATTGGGAGTTCCCCAAGTCACTTAAATGGCCTTTGAGGGTAGCCATGAGTTCAATTGGGTGTAAGACATGCGAGATTTACCCAGATGCATATGATGCTGCTGAGAGTGAAACTGTACCAGCTGAAGGGAGGAGAGGCATAATTGCTCTAGGTGAAGGGGAGTGGCCTGGAGGTTGGCATTGGTTGTTGAGAGGAAAGAGAAGTGAGTGGCGGGGTGGGGAAACAGCCTGCTGAGACTCTTGGGGTGGGGGAGAGAAGAAATAGTAACAAAAGTAACAATATAGCAGAACTACGATCACCTGTCAGAGGAGTTTAAACCCTGCCCACAGGTGGCAGCAAGCTGTGGTTGTGTTGGTAAGGGTCTTAGGCCAGCCAAAGGCGCCTGGCTATGGCCAAGACTGTGCAGGGCTAAGGTTCCATCTTAGGCAGCCACCACAGTGGTAAGGCAAAAATGTACAGCTCCTCAAATCTAGTGGATCTATGTCTACTCATCTTTATAATGTTCCTCCTGTGGTCTGGCAGCATGGAATTTTCCTCTCAGTTGCTCTCCTGCACTGACTTCTACAGAGTCCCTCTGGTATGTGTCACTTGATTTCCATCTTGCCAGAAGTCAGTGATTCATTTCTTCTTTTCGCTTTTTCCCATCTGTATCTCTAAGGAGCATTCTGACTGTATTTTCCCCAAGACATACTGTGTTAGGCAGGATTCTTTTTGTGGAACAGTTAATATACTCAAGGTCCTTCAATTCGTGGGCTGCTGGTTCAAGGTCAAGGAAGCAGACTGTGGAGTCTTCCCCTAAACAAGGCAAAGTCAGTGTGGCAGACATGTGCTTATGTTAATTTTTTGATTGAAATGTAGGGGTGGAGTCTAGCCTGTTAATCTGGAGACAGCCATTGAGTAGCCAAAGCAGCCTCTCTTTGGGCATGGCTTTCACCTTAGACTCCTGGGAACTCTCGTGATATTTCCCTCATGAAGATGAGAATCTATTTCCCCCAGTTGTTGGGATTTAGTCTCAGAGATGATTAATCATGGACAAGCTGGCAGTGTTTGAGAAGCTGGAGGAGCCGGTGGAGAGACCACACAGCTTTGCCCTGATGGAGCCAGACCTCTGAAGCTGGGGCAGCCAGATGGAGACCTCTGCCAGTGATGAGTTGCTTTTGCTGTTGATGGACCCTGAGCCCTGGAGGCGAGGTGCCCTGCCAGCACCGGGATTCTGCACCCATTGACCTCTGACTTTGTGAGTTGGAAGAAGACTTTATAGACTGATTTCGGGCGTGTGGTTTAATATCAGACTTATGACTTTGAGCTGGACTGGGCTAGGATGCTTTCTCCATGTCCCATTCCTTTTGTGTATAAACCCTTTCCTTAAATCGATATGCATGTCCTTGAATTTGTTCCTTTAGTCTACCCGGACTAACACAGTCAGCCACAGGCAGCTGACAAAAGGTGGTGTAGCAATAGTTAGTAACTCGGAAACTTAGCAAGACAGCCCCTGATGGATTTTTGAGACGTGCCAATGGCAGCACAATCCACCAGCCTCGAGTGCAAGTGATGTATGCACCTTCAGCCTTGTCAAGGAATGTGTACACCAGCAGCAGGTGAAACAGGTCTCCATGGAACCTTAGTGATGCACTACCCGACACGACAACACGCTTGATGGGTTGCCAACAGCTTGGCTAAGCTCACAGTTGCACCACACATGGTTGAGGCAAAAGACTTTCTCAGACAGCAGAACTCTGGTCCAAACAGCAGGGAGAAAGCTCAGGGTCTCTTCCCATGCGTCTTTTTACTTGTGTTTAGTAACCATTTGCTTTCTTCATATGATATTCTTGATGTCATGCCACAACTCAACTAATCTTTGGTCGTTAGTGTTCAATGTGTTAAATATGCTCTTAAAATACTTTCTACATTCAGCTAGGATAAACTCAAGATAGTACATTGGCCCTTGTGAACTTATTTTATGTTTCTTCAGCTTCAACCTGAACTTCAATATGAGAAATTGATGGTCTATACCATAGTCCAGCCTGGTCTTGTTTTGACTGATGACACTGAGTTTCCTCATCATCTCTTCCCACAGATATAGCCAAATTAATTTTTTTTGTATTCTATCTGGCAAGGTTCATGCATAGCCACTATTTATGTTGTTGATGATAGATATTCATGAGGAAGAAGTTGTTCATCTTGAAAAATTCTTTCATGAGACTTCTGGCATTGTTTATAAGTACTGATCCTCTTTATTTCCAACTCCACAATTTCAAGCACTAGTAATTATCAATGTATCTTGATTACATGTTTGATCAATTTCAGACTAAAGAAGAGTAGAATTCTTTAATTTTTTAATCCTTAGTTTTAGTGTTCATTGTGTAATTTTTTAATTAAAACACCATTTTAATTTGGAGCTCTTACAACTCTTATAATAATTCATAATCAATTGTATCAAGCATATTTGTACATATGTTATCATTCTTTTCTAGACATTTACTTTCTTTTGAGCCCTTGTTATCAGCTTTTCTTTTTTACTGCCCTCCCCATGACCCTTTGATAAATTATGTTTTTATTTTCATATCTTACATGAACTGCTCTCTCCCTTTCCCCATGGTTTCTGTTGTTTTTCCACTGGAGGTGTGTGTGTGTGTGTGTGTGTGTGTGTGTGGTTGTGTGTCGATCATTGTGATTGATTTCCCCTTCCTCCCCTAATCTCCCTACACTTCCTTTTCCCTCCTGATATTGATATTCCCATTCCTCCTCCTGAATTACATGTGTCTTGAGCTCATCTCTTATTTCTACCTGAGCTTATGCTTCTGTCTAATCCAGAGTGAAAGGCTGTACTGGGGCCATTCATGATAATGGGGGGTGGGGAAGTTTCAAGGAATTAGATGAATATTGTGAGTTTCATTGGTGCTTACTGCACTGTGGCTGACTCATACCTTCCCTGTGACCCCTTTGTGTGGGAATGTTTCATTGTCTACAGATGGGCTTTGGGCCTCTGCTCCAACTCCCCTCCTTCTCAGTGATATACTTTGCTTCTTTGTTTTGGGTCTTCTTATGCCTATTATGATGGCACCTCAAGATCACAAAATTTGGTGTGCTTCCTCTATGCGTGCTTTATGCTTCTCTGCTAAATGACCCCTTGCTTAACTTCAAGTCTTTATGACCCCAGACACTACATCTGTTAATATGTAGGTATTTTTCACTTTCTTTACCACATTTGCTCATGCACCCATTTTGCTGTTAGTGATTGTGCCAGGAGGGTAAGCATCACACAATGCTAGATTGTTAGAATAAAGGTGAGTGAAGGTATGAGCAGAAGCCCAAAGTTCATCCAGGACCTAAGTGTATTGCCATACAGATATATGTACATAGGCCAATACCTCTATTTTTATGGATTGATCTATTTGCACACATACACACCTATGCTTATACCTCTGTCCATAATTTTGCTTCTTATATCATTCCTCTGTTTCCTTTCACTTTCCTCCTGCCCAACCATCACATTTACCTTACTTTCGCCTGTCAGCAATTTCTCTCTGCTGGATTGCTGCTGCTTCAGCACTCCCAGGGTCTCTACATCCCCTCCTTGTTGATTTTGATTCCCTGGTTGTTCCCCTGTCTGTGCTGCTGTTTGCTTGCTGTTCCCTTCCCACACGTCCTTCTCCTTCTCTGCCAAGTCCCTCCAATCTCACTGTTTTCTCCTTGAGCTTGCTTCCCTTGTCTCTTATATAAGTTGACAAACCAACAGTAACATAGATCAAACAAAATGAAAATGAAAGATCGAAAAAATTAAAAGAAGACATACATAACTCTGAGTCTGTCCGCTGATCTTTATGACTGTCTGCCAGCTGTTGTTGGCCCTGCAGTCCTTTCTGTGCCTTTGTAGCTCCAGGCAGGGATGTCTTCCTCAAGGCTTGGTGTGCTGATATCAGATCTAGGTAGTTCCTGTGATAGTTACATAATCTGTTGTCAATTTGAAACTACTAAAATTGAATTAGTGGAGTTTATCCTGTCAATCAGGTCACAGCTTGGTAGCTTCATTTGGAAGTGCTAAGGAGATAAATAGAAAGTTGGACGCAGGACACACACTTACTCCCTGAGGGAAATTCCTGATGAAAAACCTGATGGAGCTACACTGATGCAACCAGAGGCCTGGAGCTAGAGCAGCCATATGCAGAGCCATGCCAGCTCCAAGATGCTTTCACTGCTACTGGGTCCACAAAACTTTTTACCAAATGGCCTGTGATCTTCCTGTATTCAGCATCATTACATGGCTGTGTGAGTGTAAAGAGAGATTTATGGAGTAGTATCAGCATATTGGGTAATATCAGACTTATCGTCTTGATCTGGAATGAGCTGGGAAGTTTTTTTTAACATGCAATTGATGTTTGATATAAAGTTTTCTCTTACACACATATGAATGTCCATGAATGTGTTTCCCTTGTCAACCCAGATTTGCTTTTTACTTTCTCTTTTTTCCTTCTTGCTTTGTTTTCATGTGAGTGTGACATACTGGCCCCTCTCCCCAACCAGTAGGTTAAGTACTATTCTCTGTTGCATACTTCTAGGGAGGAGATCAGTTTGGCTCTCATTGGAGCTGGCTCTGTAGCCCAAATTTTTCTTGCATTTCTCCACATGGTTACGTTGCTCTCAAGGTTTGGTGCACTGTGGTGGGTGCTGCATGCACACTCCCAATTCTAGGGAGACATAACCAATACTATCCCTTAGGGTGGGTTAGTGCCCTGCTCCCTCATATCATCCTTGCTTAGCATAATTTCCTTCAACTCTTCCCATGAAACTGTGCTTCATGTGATCATCAATGCTTTTTAGTGATGCATGCCAAGTAGAGGGGTAGCTGGACCATAAGATAGCTCAATTTCCATGTGCTTTTAATATTGCCAGATGGCTTTCCACAGAGGCTGTACATAGCTACAGAGACTGTACATATCTACATGACCACCAGCGGTAGCATAGAGCTCCTATCTCACTCCATCCCCTCCAACATTCCTTGCTTCCTGATTTTCTGATTTAGACTATCCTCAAGGGTGTTAAATGGTGTCTCATGGTTGCTTTAACTGTGTTTTTCTGATGGCTAATGATCAGAAGCATTTTCTCATATGTTTATTGGCCATTCAGATCTTGATCTTTCTTTTTCTCAAAAATGATGACAAATAAATATGTTATCTTCTTTGGCTTGGACAGTGGTTAAGAAAAGAAGATACTTTCCAATTGCAGAAAATATATCCCTCATTAGAGATATTTGTTGTTGGAAAAGAGTGCAGTTATTGCTGTATTGTGTACACAGACTTCATACACTGGTGCCTGCAACAGTAACACCAGACATAGCAACAACAGGGATGACCAGCATCTACTCCTGTGATACACAGGTCATGATGCATTGGAGTTGACTCAGAGGCAACTGCCAACAACACGATTTATTATCTTTCTTTTTTTCTGGAATGTGAGGTCCATATAAGTGGGTACTTCAAATGTGCACTAATCCAACCTGAGACAATAATTATTATATGAGAGATGGTCATCTTAATCTGGGTTCTCTAGTGAAGTAAAACCAGTGAAATGACAAATATCTATTAGAGTAAGTAAAGAATTATTGTTATAAGTTCGTAGAACCTATGTGAAAGTCTTATCAAAATGCATAGCTATTGTTTCTTGACGTGTCTTCTACCTAGGTCTATGCTTCTGAAGGAAGTGTCTCGATCTCTGTAGCCCTTCTTAAAGAATTCTATACTCTTTAGTACATGTTTTATCAAACTATATATATATTTAAAATCA
>PVJH01030829.1:0-24396 GCA_004026705.1 Nesogale talazaci
CGCAGTCAACAGGAACGCGGTGGAGTCCGTGCAGTACGGCGTGGCGGGCAGTGCCGCCTTCCTGGAGTGCCAGCCCCGCTCACCCCAGGCCGCCGTCAAGTGGCTCTTCCAGCGAGACCCCGGAGACCGGCGCCGGGAGGTGAGCCCCGTGCCCGCAGCTTGCACCCTGTCCACACGGGGCAGCCCCGGCTCCAGGCCCCCTCGCCGAGAGGGCAGCCCTTGGCCAAGCAGAAACTGAGCAGCGCCGGCCTCCTTACCCAAGACCACGAGCCAGCGCCTCTGCGGGCGTGGGGCGGGGCGGGGAGCCGCCTGTGCAGCCCGCTGGGGGTGTCCTGTGGGGGTGTCGGGGCTGGGAGGCGCTCTGTCAGGGGACCCACATTTTAGGGAATTGCCTCCTGGTGTGGCAAGCCCGCTGCACCGGGCTGCGCTTCCCTGGATGGTGAATGGGGAGAAATGGGATGAAGAGAGAACTGAGCTTTCCCACAAACTGCTGGAAGCCCCTCCCTGGTCTTCCTGTGGGACACACATGCATGTGCACATTAGTGTGTGCACACGCCTTTTGGGGACAACGCCCTGTCCGGGCACCTCCCCTTGCTGGAGGTCTCAGCCGGGTCTCTCTCTCGGGATTTCGAAACTGCACAGAATGGCCACCCAGGTGGTCAGAGGGGGGGCCTGGCTGCCAGGACAGCTGCCAGGGCGGGCAGTCACCGAGCCCCTGACATCCCCCTGCGTCCGGCCCCCCCCACCCCCCAGATCCGCACGGAGGACCGCCTCCTGCGCACGGAGCAGGGCTTGCTGCTGCGCGCCCTGCAGCTCGGAGACCAGGGCCTCTACTCCTGCACGGCCACGGAGAACAACTTCAAGCACGTGGTCACGCGGGTGCAGCTGCACGTGCTGCCCAGAGAGGCCGTCCACGCCGCTGTCTTCCCTCTGCCAGCCGCCAGTGCCCCGCCCGGCCCTGGCGCCGGCCCCCCCACACCGCCCTACCAGGAGCTGGCCCAGCTGCTGGCCCAGCCGGAGGTGGGCCTCATCCACCAGTACTGCCAGGGCTACTGGCGCCATGTGCCCCCTAGCCCCAGGCAGGCTCCGGGGGCACCCAGGCCTCCCGAGCTCCAGGACCCGAAAAAGCCCCGGAATCGCCGCCACCACCCACCGGACACATGAGGCCGGCAGCCCGAGCCCTGCCACGGGCCAGTCTCGTCCTCACCCTTTTAATATAAAAGATATATATATATATATATATATATAAAAATATCTATATTCTATACATACCCTGCCCCTGCAGAGACAGTATTTATTGGTGGGCTGTATATAGCTTGCCTCCATAGCAGCAGCGTTGTCCAGAACCTGGACCCTTGCTGATGAGAGACAGCAGAATACAGCCCCGGACCCAGCAGGCCCGGCCGGCGGATCGAACCGGGCCAGGACCACGCCCTCTCCAGACTCAGGTGGGATCCGCCTGCAGCCGACGGCCAGCGCCGGGCTCCGCAGGGCAGGCAGAGGAAGCCCCATCGGACACCTGTGCCGACCGGCCGGCCGCGCCGTCCAGCCATGCTGCGGCACAGACATGGATTCGAGGACTGCTGTGGAGACTGGGGGTGGGGGGGGTGGGCTCAGGTGCA
This sequence comes from Nesogale talazaci, assembly GCA_004026705.1. Classification (NCBI taxonomy): domain Eukaryota; kingdom Metazoa; phylum Chordata; class Mammalia; order Afrosoricida; family Tenrecidae; genus Nesogale; species Nesogale talazaci. The sequence continues at coordinate 1,623 of PVJH01030829.1, forward strand.
CTGAGAGGGAACAAGGGGCCGTCACAGGAGGCCGGCCCCTGCCTGGGACGGGGCTTCCAGCGGAGGGCAGCCCCTTCTCAGGTATTTATTCTCTATTTATTGGGGATAGGAGGGAGGGAGGCCAGTCCCTCCTCCCCTCCCTGCCTGGCCAGGACAGGGCTGCCCCTTCTCCTGCCAGCTTGCCCTGTGCCTCCTGCACTGGGGGCTGGGAAGAGGACAGAGGGCTCAGGCCCAGGCAGGACTGCAGAGAACACCCAGGGGGAAGGGTGGCCTGGGGCCCACAGGGGCCTCTCAGGGTGCTCCCTCTGCCCACCCCTCCGGGCACTGGGTGTAAATACTCGGGAAGGGGAGTTGGCCGGGTAGGTGGGGGCTCCTTGCCACCCTCTGCCCAGAGCACACCGCCCTGGGCGTTGATTCCATCTTGCTAATAAACACTGGCTCTGGGACTGACTGCTGGCTTCTCTCTTTGGGGAGGAGGCGGGAGGGAGGAGTGGGCCCCAGGTTTTGTCCCGCTAGTTCTGCTTTCTCCAACATCATCTGGGTCCCAACCGTGTGAGCTCAGTCATCCAGCAGTTGGGCCACTTGTTCTGGGCTTTTAAGGACTCGGGATTGGCAGGGTGGACAGGGCAGCTCCCCCTACCCCCCAGGCCTCCAGCTGCCCGCAGCCAAAGAAAGAACCCCCTCCCTGCCCTGGCAGCCCCTCTCTGCAGGGCCCAGCAAGAGCAAGCACACCTGGGGGCAGCTGGTAGGAGGAGGGGGCTGGGCCAAACTGCAGAAGTCCAGTCAATGCCCACTCCAGGCACCCCGCTCCCTGCCCTCCGGCCAGGGGCTTCCATGGACTCCACGGGGAGGGGCCCACAGGAGACTCCAAGGCGTGAGTTGCTTTAGAGTCAGAGCAGGGGAAGCTGAGAGGTCCTCCCTCGTGGAGCCAGGTGTCCCCCTGCCCCAGCCCCCAGCAAGACCCAGTCACCCCACATGCGGAGGCAGGTTTGGGTTGTCTCAGCCCCGCACCCTGGGGAAGGCCTGCGGGAGGGGAGTGGCCCCCGGCCCTGGCCCCCTCACACGGTGGGCTGGAAGTGGATGAAACAGAGACCCTCACCCAAATCTCCCTCCAGACGGGTGCCGCGCCGGCGACCAGCGCTGTGTCTGGGGCCCGGGCGCCCCCTTGTGCCCAGCGGGTTCTGCTGCAGAGTGCAGCGCGGGGAAGCGGCTGGGTTTGGACCAGGAGGGCACAGCCTAATGAGGGGGCCTCTATCTTGAGAGACCATCCCGTGGGTCTTATCATGGGAGGGGCGGATCTCGCCTGGACGTCAGCCCCCTTGCATGAGGAAGGGAGGCAGCCTCTAGGCCGGGAACCCTCAGGCCGACCCTGGGTGGAGCAGGGCCGGGGACCCCCATACCCCCCAAGCCCCTAGGAATGTCAGACTGCCCCAGGACTCAGTTTCCCCGTCTGACAACAGGCTGCCTCTGCGGCTGTGTGTGCACACGTGCAGGTGCGTGTGTACACAAAGACCCGCACCGACACACTCACCTGTACACACCGGCAGGATGCGCACATATTCCACGGGGACATGCAGCACAAGGTGCCCCACGCACGTGCACTGGACATGCACGATACCTGCATGCTGGGACACATGTGCACACACATCCGCCTGCACCAGCCTGTGCAGCACGGGTGTCACGGCCATCAGGAGAAAAGCATGCGTGTGCTTGACATGACCGAGGGATGTATGTATTTTGCAAAGAGCTGTATGAGTCCCCAATAAAATGATTTTAAAATAATAAATTTTGATAGTAAAGCAGTTTTGTTTGTTTTGTTTTTTAAATAATTTTTTAAAAGAGAAATGCGGGGGGCTGAGCCCCGGTGGCGTAGTGGTTGTGCGCAGGACTGCGGCCCACTGGGACGGAGGTTCAATTCCAGCAGTGGGGCTGGGCCTCCTACTCCCACCGCCGGAGAGCAGTGATGCCCCAAAAAAAAAAGAGAGAGAGAGAAATGCGGGGCTGAGCCCCGGTGGTGTAGTGGTTGTGCACAGAACTGTGGCCCACTAGGTTGGAGGTTCAAATCCAGCAGCAAGGTTGGGCCTCCTACTCTCACCACCAGAGGGCAGTGATGCCCCAAAAACCAAAAAAAAAAAGAGAAATGCACAGTAGCACATGTGCACATTGATGTACCTGTCTACACAGACACACAGGCCAGGCTTTCACGAGCACACAGTGCACCTGTACACACACACACACACACACACACACACACACACAGGCTCATAATCACAGGGCAGGCTCCCATGAAGGCACAGGCGTGAACCAAGCTGTCAAGCAGCTGCTGCTGAGTCCCAGGCCTGCCCTTGAGGGAAGTCCCAGGGGGAAGTGTCAGAAGCCCGTCCCCCTGACAGACCCAGGGGGTTGGGGGGGAGCGCCCACTGTCCACTGTTTCCTCAGGGCGCATGCAGAGAACCCTAGTCCACAGTCCACCCCAGTTCTCTGCCTGCCGCTGTGACGACGCTCTGCAGTGGCCCCCTCTCCAGGAGTGACAGGGACTGGTGGGGAGCAGGACGGAGCCCCCTGGACTGGGAAGGCTGTGGGTGCACCTTGCTGCTTCACCTCCCCATGTTCCACTGTCCCCCTCCCTCAGGCCTTCCCGTCCCCCACTGTGGGGGCAGGGGCAGAACTCTCTTCCGGCCCCTCCTCGAGGCACTGAGATTGCAAAGTCAGCAGGGGAGGAATTGGGGCCACGTCAGCCCCATAAGAAGTATTGGGGGGGAGGCTGAGCCGGGTTCACCTGTCCTTGTGGCTGATTGGCCCTTGGCCATCCTCACCGCACCCCCAAATCCCACTAAGCAGCCCCCACCAGGGCTCTACGAAGAGCCAGTCCTGGCCTGAAGGGCATCTGGGGAGGCCAGAGCCTGGCTCTGGGGGTCCCCTCCATCCAGAAGAGCCACCTGCCTGCCTGCCCCTCCATCGAGCTCGGGGGGCCATGGGGGCCGGGGCCAGCGCCGAGGAGAAGCACTCACGGGAACTGGAGAAGAAGCTGAAGGAGGACGCGGAGAAGGATGCCCGCACCGTCAAACTGCTGCTTCTGGGTAGGGTGTGGACAGTGGGGGGTGGGGGGGCACAGCCATCTAGCTGGTGGCATGGGGTCAGGAGGTTTCTTGGGAAGTGAGTGAACCCTTGGCAGGCCAGACAAGGCCAGGCCTGACCCATGATGCCTCTCTCCGACGTCTGTCCTGGTTGCACGAGTGCCAACATCTGGGTCAGGTCCCCCCTTGCTCTCACTGGGTGCCCTCAGGCTCCAGCTGTGGGCTGGCTGGTCCTGTTCGAAAGGGTTGAGAACCCAGGTGCTGCCCCAGAGAACTGCGCCTGAGGGAAGAGATGGGCACAGTCCAGGTGTGGTGAGTCTCTGAGACCACCCAGATCCAGGGGCAGGACCCTTAGCCCCTAGTGCTTCAATGGGGACTGGCTTTCAAAGCAGTCACCGGAGGCCTGGGTCCCGAGGCTGGCAGGGGGAAAAGCCAAGCCATGCCCAGGTCTCATGCCAGCCTGCCTCTCGGCCACTGTCTGTCCCACTAAAGGTGAGGAAAATGGCTTTAAGACGGTCATGAGTGAAGGGGAGTGTGGAGTGGAGACCCAAGGCCTGTCTGTAGACAACTGGACATCCCTGTACAGAAGGGTTTCAGGAAGGGACGAACCAGTCAGCCTGCAGTGTAGCAGTGAGTGATGAAACATACAACTTTCCTCCAGTTCTTAAATGCCCCCACCCACTATCATGACCCCAATTCTACCTTATAAATCTGGCCAGACCAGAGCATGTCCACGGGTTCAGATAAGAACTGAAAACACAGGGAATACAGGACAGATAAACCCCTCCGGACCAGTACTGAGAATAGCAATACCAGGAGAAGGGGAAGGTGGGGGGAGAAATGTGCTTGACACCGTGGATGGATTGTGTTAAGAGTTGGACGAGCCCCCAATAAAATGATTTTTTTTTTAAGTGGCCCTGGCCTGTACCAGGCTCTCCGGGGATGGGCCTGCCAGGCAGAGCTCGGCAGAGGGGAGGCTCAGCCGGGAATCGCATTCACTGGGTCCGGGGTGCTCTCAGCTCAGTCCTCCCTGCCCAAAGGCGCTAATTCCCTGAGTCTTTCTTGCCCCGCTCCCCTGCCCGTGAGAGCCCAGGCTTGATCCGGCTCGAGGCTCCCTGGATGATGACATTACTCATGTTGATAGCACCCAGCTGCGAACAGAACAGCCGACCACGAACTAACTCCCTGAGAGGAAAATGACGGAGCCGGCTTCCATAAAGGGCGGTTTCCCTCTGACCCACAGCCGTCCGGTCAGTCAGAGATTTCCAGGCTTGATCTTATGTCCCTAAACTCATCCCGGGCGGCAGAGGGGTCCCCCGTGACCTCAAAGTCAGCAGTTTGATACCACCAGCTGCTCTGAAGGAGAACAAAGAGGCTTTCTGCTCCCCAGGCGGGTGAGTCTCTCAAACCCGGAGGGCAGTTAGTTCTGCCGGCTCTGCAAACAGAATCCACTCACTGGCAGATTGGGGCTTTGTGAAAAATCATTCTCTTGGGGGCTGGTCCAACTCCCACCACGATTCACCCATCCACCCTGGTAGCTCCGCTGCCACCCTCCTCCTCAAAACAGCCCTTGGTTGGCATCCGGCCCCTGCCCCACTCCCCACTGGCCGGTTCTGGCTGGATGTTGGAGGCCACGCCCAGAAGGTGGCGCTGCAGGCCTCGTGCTGGCCGCCTGTGAGCCTTTGGGACCTGCCCAGGCCTCCAGGGAGGTCTTGCCCTGTCCAGATTCAAAGCAAACCGTTGCCCAGCCTGAGGGCCTCTGAGCAGAAGCCTGAGGGCCTCTGAGCAGAATGTCCCAACGCATCTTTATTGGGGCACGGGGGTCGGGGGAATTGCTGCTGCAGCTTTTCCTGTGTGCGCCTGAACTGCCAGCCTTTGGGCTGGCCCCAGGCTCCCCTGGTAAATGTCACAGATGCTATGGGGGCCGTCTGCTCTCGGTCAGAGGGCTGGCCAGCGGTAAAACCCCATCAACGTGGGCTGAGCCCCGGTGGCGTAGTGGTTGTACGCGGGACTGCAGCCCACTGGGATGGAGGTTCAATTCCAGCAGTGGGGCTGGGCCTCCTACTCCCACCACCGGAGAGCAGTGATGCCCACCCCCCCAAAAATCCCATCAACGCCAGGAGGTGCACATGGGTAACATGCCCGGCTGGTTGCCAGAGGCTTGGCGGGGACTCAGAAGCACTGCAGGGAAGAGGCAGAGGTCCATGGTGCACATCGCTGCCCTGGGGTCACCACGGGGCTGCCCCACATGGCCGGGTCCACGGTCGGTTGAGGTTACTGATTCCCCTGACCGTTGCCCCACGGTCACCTCGGTCATGTGTGAACGTTGTAAATATCAGATCCGACTTCGGATGGGGCCGGGGCAGGTGTCATGGGGGGTGCGGAGATGGGCTGGGCATCTTAGGCCCTGCCCGCTAGACCTTAGCCGGCCCACCAGCCCTGGGCTTCATCGCCGGGGTGGGTGGGAAGGGCGGGCTGGTCCAAGCGCGGCTACCTCCGTTCCAGGTGCGGGGGAGTCCGGGAAGAGCACCATTGTCAAGCAGATGAAGTGAGTACCCGGGCACGCCCCTGGGCGCGCATGGGGGTGCACCCCGCTCGCCCTCCTCCCTGGGGGGGCGGGGCGGCCTGACCACGGGGTCCCTTGTGCAGGATTATCCACCAGGACGGGTACTCGTTGGAAGAGTGTCTGGAGTTCATCGCGATCATTTACGGCAACACGCTGCAGTCCATCCTGGCCATCGTGCGCGCCATGACCACGCTCAACATCCAGTATGGAGACTCTGCGCGCCAGGTGCGCGGGGAGGCAGCCTGGCTGGGGCCTCTGGGGGTGGAGGCGCAGGGCAGCGGCCCCGGCTCACCTCCCCGTACCACCCCCATGCCCCCACCTCCAGGACGACGCCCGGAAGCTGATGCACATGGCCGACACCATCGAGGAGGGCACGATGCCCAAGGAGATGTCGGACATCATCCAGCGCTTGTGGAAGGACTCGGGGATCCAGGCCTGCTTCGACCGCGCCTCCGAGTACCAGCTCAACGACTCGGCCGGCTAGTGAGCGTGCGGGGGGCCGGAGGAAGGGAAGGGATGCGCGGGGGGGGGGGGGTCCCGCCACCCCCATCACCCTACCCACACCCCGGGGTCGCCGCAGCTACCTCTCGGACCTGGAGCGCCTGGTAACCCCGGGCTACGTGCCCACCGAGCAGGACGTGCTGCGCTCGCGAGTCAAGACCACGGGCATCATCGAGACGCAGTTCTCCTTCAAGGACCTCAACTTCCGGTACGACCCCTCCTCCCCCCCTTCCCACCCCCGTCTTCCAGGGGCCCCCCTCGAGGGCCCTGGACCCCCGCAGCCCGGGGCGCGGGTTCAGGCTCCCCCCCCCCCAGGATGTTCGACGTGGGCGGGCAGCGCTCGGAGCGCAAGAAGTGGATCCACTGCTTCGAGGGCGTGACCTGCATCATCTTCATCGCGGCGCTCAGCGCCTACGACATGGTGCTGGTGGAGGACGACGAAGTGGTGAGGGCCGCGGGGGGCGGCAGGACCCCGAGCCGGGAGCGGGGGCTGGGTCCGGGGGCGCCGTCGAGCCCCGGGTCCCAGCCGCGCCCGCCCTCCGCAGAACCGCATGCACGAGAGCCTGCACCTGTTCAACAGCATCTGCAACCACCGCTACTTCGCCACCACGTCCATCGTGCTCTTCCTCAACAAGAAGGACGTCTTCACCGAGAAGATCAAAAAGGCCCATCTGAGCATCTGCTTCCCGGACTACGACGGTGCGACCGTGACGCCGGCCTGGCTGGGGCGGGAGGGGCGTGGCTAGGGAGGAGGGGCGTGGCTTAAGGGGAGGGCGTGGTCTGGCTGGGTGGTGGGCGGGGCCAGGCAGTGAGCCCGCCCCCCCCTGTTCCCCGCCAGGGCCCAATACGTACGAGGACGCGGGCAACTACATCAAGGTGCAGTTCCTGGAGCTCAACATGCGGCGTGACGTCAAGGAGATCTACTCCCACATGACGTGTGCCACCGACACGCAGAACGTCAAGTTCGTCTTCGACGCCGTCACCGACATCATCATCAAGGAGAACCTCAAAGACTGCGGGCTCTTCTGAGGGGGAAGACCATACCCCACCACCACCCCACTCCACCCCCGCCCAGCCCTTCCGTGGCCAGGTCCGCAGGCCCGCCCCAGCGCCTGGGTCTCCGTCCCAAACCAGACCCCGCCCCCGGACACAAGCCCCGCCCCAGACTGGACTCCGCGGCCTGATGCCCCGCCTGCCTCTGCTCTTCAGGCCCCACCCCCTGCCACACTCCCGCATCCCCCTCCCACAAATCCCACCCTTTTTCTTTTTTTATATTTAACCTTATACCCTACCCAAGTGTGGCAGCAGCTTCCAGCCTGCCACCGCAGTGACCCTCTGGGATCCAGATGCGGGTGGGGGCCCCCATAACCCTGCCTGCAGCCACAGGCCCCAGGATTCCATCAGGACCCCAGAACCCCTGCACGGGGGTCCCTCCAACCACAGACCTAGCGCACGCCTACCCCCCTGCCCCAGTTTTGAAGCCTAGACCCTTCCGGTGACCCCCGGGTCTCTCAGAGTCCACTGCCCCCAAGCCAACCCCAGCTCTGCCCTTCACGGCCTGGCTGCTCTGGCTGTCAGAACCCACAGCAACCAGCCTCACTAGGTGTGAGCAGGACTCGGGGTGGGGGAGCTCACAGTGACTCAGCAGGGTCCAGCTGACCAATCTCCCGCAGGTCTCCTGCCCCTAAGACTCACCTGTGGGTGGGTGGGGAGCAGGAATCTGGGCTCAACAAACCCCTTCCTCCCAGTGTTTCCTGAAGGGCAGGGAACTGCCCCCTCCAGGCAGCCCACTTCAGCTTTGCCACCTCCATGTGACAAGAGTGACACCTGTCCACCAAGTAGCCTGTGGCTGTCCCTCCCGCTGCTTCAGGAGATCAAAGTCCAAACCAGCTCTGTGGCATGTACAGCACCCCCCTCGCTCTTTCCCCCGCCCCCCCCCCAGGCAGATGAATGAGTGAGGAGGGGGCAGGCCAGGGAGGAACGCAAACTAGACCCCTTCCCACATGCCAGGTCCAGAGTCACCCCAACCCCAGGCTCTGTCCCCTCTGTCCTTGGACACTAGATAAGCGCCCACCTCACCCACCCACACACCGCACTCTGGCCCGACCGGCCAAGCGGAAGATCCGTTGGGGAGGGGACTGTTAACCCGAGTGTGACCAATGGTCGAGCAGTCCTGAGGGGTGGCTGGGGCAGAGTCCAGCTCTCATCGATCAGACCACGGCCAGACCAAGCAGTCAGGGCAGGATGGAGGCCCAGGCTTGTGCCCAGGGGACCTACCCCGGGTGGGGTCAAGAGGAAACCCTAGTGCTTGTCAGTGGCTTCTTCCCTCCTCCTCCTCTGGGGTCCAGCCCCGCAGGGAAAAAGAAAAGGCCATGCCTCACCCCTTAGAAGGAAGCCCATGTCCCCCACCTCCCCACCCTCTTCCTCTTCAGGCACCAAGCCCTCCCTGGCGCCTGGGCCCTTGGGAGATGGAAGGCCATTCTGGTAAATCCTGAGCACAGCTTGAACTCCCTTCAGCGAGTGCACAGAGAAATAAAGCTTGTCATTGAGTGGGCTCCAGCGGTCCTTTCTGGGGGGCAATGGGGAGTGCAGTTAACACGGGGTGGTGTCATGGGCGCTTGTCCAGTGTCCAGTGCCTACCTGGACATGAGATGAGAAGGTGGCTCCTACCAGGGAGAAGCCGCCAACCCGACTCGATGAAGACCACGCCAGGGGACAGGGCATCCACTGGTCCTTCCTGAGGGTGACTTGGGGAGGAAAAGGAGTCTCGGGGCTATGTTCACAATGCTTACCACGTCGGCCTTGCGCCCAGGGGACGTCTCAGGCCAGAGGCTTATCCAGCAGGCATAGGGGGCTTCTTTCACACGCCAGTGAAGTCCAGGAGCATGCCGGGCTGTGGGCCACGGGCATCAGGAACAGGAGCAAGAACTAGGGAGATGGGCTGGTGACAGGTGGCCAATGCCAGGTCTGGGTCTTCTCTGGAAGATGACGGGAGTCATGTTTCCTGGGGCTCAGTGGGTGGGGGGGCAGTGTGGGCCTGTGTCCATGAGGTAGAGGTAAAGTGACCAGATTTTAAGCGGGACACCATTGACCGGGGTGTGTTCTTGATTAAAAATTTGGTCTAGGGCTGAGCCCCAGTGGTGTACTGGTTGTGCGCAGGACTGCAGCCCACTGGGACGGAGGTTCAATTCCAGCAGTGGGGCTGGGCCTCCTACTCCCACCCCTGGAGAACAGTGATGCACCCCCCCCAAAAAAAAAAACAAGAAAAAAAATTTGGTCTATGTGGAGCAACAAAAATTTTCACAGAAAGCAAAAATAGCATTGTAATACATTTATTTTCACTTTAAAATGCCCCAGGATATTGTTAAATTGTTAAAAAAAAAAGCGGGACGTCTGGTCACTTTAGGAAGAGCAGTCATGGTCTGTAAGCCAGGAGGTTCTGGGAAAAGCCTGAGTCTATGCCCTTGACCAAGCACATGTGACGCCCTCTCCCAGCCAGGGCTTGAGGGGAAGCAAATCTTCAGAAGCTGTGGGCATTGGGGGGGGGGGGCGGGGGAGAAGCCAACCCCCCCAACTAATCGCGGGTTCAGTAAATGCAATGGTATGGTTAAGATATAGGAAGAGTATAGGAAAGCCTCAGAGAAACGGGAGAGATGGGGGAGAGAGAGTGAAATAAAGAAATCAGACACATTTCATGGTAGCATGCTCACCTCTGCCCGGCTTGAAGGTCCAGGTGGGGATGTGGAAGGTGGGAATTGCGGGAGCGAGCGCGGAGGTGAGAGAGGTTTATTGCCAACCAAGGTTTAGATATCTTTGGGGCCTGCATGTCCCCTAATTACAGGTAAAGACATATGTCACAGGAAGGGGATGTACAATAGGCATAAGCCCGACAGGAAGGGGATGAGCTAGGGATGGAGATGGAATAGGAAGGGGAGGGGACGGGAGGGTCCACATGTGCCAAGAAGGGCAGACCCTAGACTCAATATGACAGCCTAACCTTGGTCACCCTTGAGAGGGTTTGACCTGCCTGGAAAACAACTTACTATCTTTATCAGAAGGGAGTGGACCCTACTTAGTTCAGGGTGGGACAGACTGTAGACTGAACGCTCTAGACGGCAGATAATCCTTCGGGAGACTAGCCTCTGACCTCCAAGTGCAGAGTCATGTACTCTGTGTGGTCAGCAGCTAAGTTTGGCATGTACTTGGGGGAGACAACTTGGGAGAAGTCTTTCTCCCAGGAAGCAGGGAGCACTTGCTGGGTGGGACTGGACAGTCAGCAGCGTCTAGGCCAGGGGTCCTCCACCTTCCCAATGCCTCGACCCTTTCACACAGTTCCTCCTGTGGTGATGAGCCCCACCCATCAAGTTATTTTCCCTGCTACGTCATCACTGTCATTTTGCTACCGTTAGGCATCGGCCGACCCCTATGAAAGGTCAGTCGACCCCCCCCAAAAGGGTCGTGATTCACAGATTGAGAACCGCTGGCCTAGATGGGTTGTCCAGGTGGTGGCGGGAGCGGAGAGCCTGGGGCAGGGGTGTAAGGTGGGATGAGGCAGCTCTGACCCCAACCCGGGAGGAATGCGGGGAGCAGTGAGGGAGCCCGGGATGGGTAGGGACCGCTGGCACCGCTGGACGGGCTTGGCCCTGTGACCGTGGATAGTATAGGCCTCTGAAGGGGAACTGCGGGTCCCTAACAACGCTCTGTCTGCGTGGTTCACCAGAGCAGAGAGAGGCAGAATGGGCAGGCGTCCTTGAGAGAGAGAGACTGGAGGGGGGTGTCAGGAGAGGAGAAGGCTGTCAGGAGAGAGGGCCCCGCAGGGTCTGCCCCCCACCCCCAATCTTGAGAGAAAAGCAGTGACGTCTCCAGTCGTCTTGGTCAGGGAGCGAAACCACCAGGTGGGAGTCGGGCACCTTCTTTTCGGGACTCTCCCCCACCTATTATTTGAGCCCAGGGCCTGGGATTCAGGACAGGCAGGGGTTGGCCTGACCAGAACCCTGCCCTGACCAGAACCAGCAAATGTGGGGTGTGGAGGAGCCCCCCAAGGTCCCTAGCAAGAAGCCTCCTTAGTCCCACCCGCCACACACCAAGGAGCAGGGCCATGCCCCAGTCTGACTCACAGCCCATGGCAGGGGATCAGAGAAGCCTGGTCCAGAGGAGCATGGTAGCCACTCCCCAGACTTGTGGGAGGGGTCATTTATGATGGGCACCTCCAGCCACCCTCACCCCTGCCTGCTCCCAACCCTCAAGGTGCCCCTGAAGGCCCCCCCACCGCCTGCAGCTCTGGCTCTGGCGAGACGAACCTGGCCAGGCCATGGACAGAGATTAGGCGAGCCTGGCGGATGGTTAATGCCGCTGACGTCAGGACCTGGCTGGGTGGCCACTGGTGGCTGGGCCCTCCCCATGAGCAGAAACACAGCCACATGACTTGAGCTTGTTAAGCCGCTTCAGTGGGCCGAGAAGCCGGGGGCCAGGTCTCAGGGGAGAGCGAGCCAGCGGGCCCCGGCTGTGGAGATAGGCCTTGGCCCAAGGGTCACCACTAGGCCTGGGGGCCCAGGCCAGGGAAGGCTAGATAGGAGGGGGGCCGTGGATCCCCTCCACACCCCTGCAACCCTCATTTGTGCCACTAAGACCCCCCCAGTTCATGTCTGAAGAGAGCCTGTCATGCCCTCGGGTGGGAGTGAGTTGGGGGCGGCGTGTCCTGCCCTCCCCATGATCTCACCCAGCCACACAACCCCACATGCCCGCCCCTCGGGTTTCCACCTCCAGTCATTTGGCCACGCCGTCTCCTCCATCCCAAGTGCCCATTCTCAGCCCAGCCGGGCTCCTGCCCTCTCTACCTGCCTCTCTCAGAGTCCGGCCACGAATGTACTCCTCTCTGCACAGAGGCGTGGCCATGTGGGTCTGGTGGCCGAAGGCTCAGCACATAGCGACATCCTTAGGCAGAGTCTTCCAAGATGTTGAGGGGCACTTGGGTGTCCAAGGACAAGAAGGGGTCTTCCAAGGAGCTGGGGTAAGGTAGGGACCCTCAGGAGCAGAGGCCCAGGGGCAAGCTGGCCATGCGGTCCTGGGGAGAGTCAGAGCTTGTCTGTGGCCCATCAGACAGCGGGAGAGACCTACGGGGGCCGGGGGAGGTGGGGGCGCTCAGGGCCAGCTGGGTGTGAGGCAGGGGCCTGGGAGGTGTCAGAGAGCCAGTGGGCTGGGGAGAAGATGGGGTGCGACTGTGAGAGGGGTCATAGGGCATGGTGTGGACGGACGCGGGGTCTGCAGAAATGGAGGCCCCACTCGAGATTGAGTCGAGGTGCTGACAGCCAAGAGCTGCCTGCGGAGGCCTCTGGAGGGAGGGGTCCCCTCCTATCTTATCGGACAGTCCTGGGGTGGGGGCTGGGGGTGGGGCTGTGCCTCAGGCTAGGGAAGACCAGAGCGCGGTCAGGCTTCACGAAGCTCCCTGGACACTGGCCCACCCGCACCCCACCCCACCCCCCGCTGCCTTGTGCTTCATGGATGGGAGCCCCCAGTCTCTGAGAAAAGGGGCCCGGACACTCTCTGAACCCTGTCCTGGCTGCCCAGCTGTCCAGCCACGGCAGGCTGGGCTGGGAGATTCGGCAGGTGGTGGGAAAGGCCTCCCTCGGAGCCCTGTTTGCCCTGGCCTGGGCCCAGGCCTCGCAACAACAAACAGCCCCTCCCCCAGTCCGGCCCCAACCGGCCAGCCTTGGGGACCCCACAGGAGGCTCACACCTCTGGGCCTTCCACAGCAGTTCAGCCCAGCCGGACCCTGCCCCCTACCCCTCATCTGGTGGGAGGGCATCCAGCACCCACATGTGGGGTGACCTTGAATGCAGGCCTGGCCCCTAAGGAGTTGCCCCTGGGGACAGGCCCCTCATGGTACCTGGGCCCCGTGAGTGTCCAAAGGGGTCTGCAGGTGGGAGCTGGGCGCTGACCAGCACCTGTCCTGTCTGACTGTCGCTTGGACAGGCAGTCCCTCCCTATTTCCCAAGCCCAAGAGGGCCGAGGCTTGAGTGAGCAGGGGAGGGGGTCTTGTGTCTCTCCCTGGACCATCCTCTTTATCCACTCCCCGACCCCTGACACCCCCAGCCTGAGCTGAGCGCCCCACCCATAGTTCCCGGCTTCCTCCCCACCCCTGTGCCCAGGTCAAAGACAGAGACAGAGCCACTCCTGCGTGACACAGAGGGAAACCGAGGCACAGGGGCTTGGCTGAAGAGATGTTGTGAGTCAGCTGGAAGACATCCGGGAGTCCTGACTCCCAACCCAGGGCACTGCCCACAGCCCCAGGAAGAGGGGCAGGTATGACACAGAAAGGTCTGTCCAGCTGGCCTCTGGGCAGCGCTGGGTGGCTATGAGACCAACCAGATCAGAGTCAGTGTCCAAGGAACAAGGCCAGCAGCTGTCTTGGGCTCCCCAGCTCACCTAACGACCAATACTTCCCCCAGGTTTCATGGAACCCCTCCTCATACACACATACACTGAGCACAAGGCCTGAGTGGGCAGCAGGGAGTAGGGGGAGGGCTAGGAGACTCTTGCCAGAAATCACCTCTCCAAATTCTCTTCTCCCACGGCACAATTTCCTACCCCCCCCCCCATTCCCCATGGACAAGCTGACTGTGTCCCCCACGCTCAGAAGTGAGGGGTTGGGGGGCAAGGTCGCCTAGATTTCAGCCCCGCTGAGTGAAAGCCCGGCTTTACCCCCCATCTGTCCCCACTCTCTCCGGGGTTTCTGGGGTGAGGCCCCCCACACACCTTGCCTCCGGTGGGTGGGGAGGAGGGAGACTGGTTGAGAGGTATGCTTCACGGGGAGCGCAGCTTTAACGTGGCCCGAGACCCACACTCCTCGGGGCTGAAAGTCCCTCTCAGGCCGCGGGGACGTGAGCGCAGAAGACTTCGGGGTGGGGGTAAAGGGGCGCCCATTGACCTCAGAGAGAATCTGCTTGGATCTGAAGCCGCTCCCCCACCCAGACCCCAGCGAGCCCCTCCCGGAGCGGCCGGCCCCCAGCCCGGGTGCCCGGGTGCCGCGGGCCCGGCGCCCGCCCCCGCCCCTCTCGGGACCAGCCCCTCCTCCCGCGGGCCGCCTGGGATTGGAGGGCCGGGGGGCGGCCGGGGCGGGGCCGAGTGCCCTTCACCCACCCACCCCGCCCCCGCCCCACCACCCCCTCCCCGCCGCGGCCGCGGTGCAGCCGACGCTCAGCTCGAAGGCAAGCGGACCGCACGGAGCGCAGCGCCGCGCCGCGAGCCCCCCGCCCGCCAGCCCAGGTACCGCGGGGGCGTGGGCCTCCATCCCGGGGTCGGGGCGGCCGGGACCGCGCTGGGCACCCTCCAGGCTGGGCGCCCCGGCCCGTAGCCAGCGCTCGGGGCGCTCGGTGGGGAGGGCGGGCGCGCGCAGGCCTGGGAAGACCTCCCTCTCCCAGCCGGGACCGTCCCAGGGACCAGGGGTTGTCCGAAGCCTTAGTCCCGCTGGGTGGGAGGACACCCTCCCCCCCCCAAAGGTTGGCAGCCCGGAGCTGCGGCCACACGCACGCCTGAGGGGAGGCGCGAGAGGACACCGCGGGCCGGGCTGCAGAGGGGTCGGCTGATGGGGATGGGGGGGCTCCCGAAGGGCTAGGAGCGGTGCTGGAGCGCTGCCCCGACGGGCGCCTGACCCAGCGGCTGCCACGCGGAGAATCCAAGTGTATTTATACCGGCGGCGGCGGCGGCGCTGGGCAGGGGCGTGAGGGCAGCCGGGGTGGCCGGAGGGGCCGGGACAGCAGCGGGCCCCCAGCCCCAGCCTGGGCAGCGGAGGGCGCGCGGGACGCAGGGTGGGGTGGGGCGCCGGCTGCGAGGGACCCGGCCGCGTTTGCAGGAGCCTCCCCCCCCCCCCCGCAGGACTGGCCCCTCGGATTGGGCGCGGAGGGTGCGTGCGTTTGTTTACAGCGAGGGAGGGGCTGAGAGGGTCCGCCCTCTCCCCCTGGAGGGCCTGATCTCTGAGCCCAGGTGAGGGCTTCCTGGGCAGAGGCGGCGTTGGAGGACTCCGCTTCCATCTGTCCCCCAGCTTGCCGGATTGTCCCGCTGCCAGCGGCCCCGCCGCTGGAGTCTTCAGCCCCCTCTGGGGTGAGGGCACTCAGCGCGTGCTCAGGCTGCCCACAGACGGCTGGAAGGCTCTGGGCAGGTCCGCTCGGGGCGGTGGGAGATGGGGGAACCGCCCGCAGAGGGTTGGAGCAATTGGAGTCGGGCAGTGTGGGTTCCTCAATCATCCAGGGAAGCTGGGGCTTACCTGTGCTTATGTTCTGACCTGCAGGGACAGCTCCACGCTCTCCCCACCACATCAAAGGTCCTGCTGCCTGGTCTGCCTGGCATCTGCCCCTCCAACCGCCCCGAGGCATCTTCCTCTGGGATCAAAGCAGCTTTCACATTTGGAACCCGACAGGGACGCAGCAGTCTGTAAACAAGGTAAGCACCGGGTGGCTCCTGCTTATCTGCCAGGTCTGTAGTGGAAAGAAATGGGGCTTCCCTGGTTTCTGGAGGGGCCTGGCCCTGGAGCCAGGAATTGGGGGTTGGCGTGGGGGCAGGGCAGGTGGGTGCCCCTGTCCCGCGTTGGCTGCCCTCAGCAGATGGAGAAACTGAGGCAGGACAGGACTGGCTGGATGGTTTGTCGTCCGAGTCTGGGAGCCTTCGGAGTGGACCTGAGCTGGCCCTGGTCCATCTGGGCTGGGTGTGAGGCAGGGGGGTCAGGGAGGGAAGGATGGAGACAGACCGTTGGGGGGGGACTTTTTGGGGGAGGGGATGATACCACAGACGTGAGATCCTGCCCCCTGAGAGTCTGTTCCGTGGTGAGATGGGAACTGGGTGGCTGAGGGACCCATTCCATGGATTCAGCATTGACTGTGGGCACCTGTGCACAGTCGGACCTGGATTCCGGAAGAGAGGACAAACAGGGGTGGTGCTCGAACGGGCCAGGGGGCTGCTTCTGAAGCTGAAGGGAAGGATGGGCTGCTGGGGGGTGAGAAGAGGGGGGCTTTCCGGCCAGCAGCCCAAGGTGGCTTGGTTTAGAATTTCCGCTCTGCGGGTGACGTCCTGTACCCAGCCCCTCCGGCAGCACGTCGACACATGTGCCGGGCGGCTGAGGCCAAGGGTCACCGACAGCCCCGGCCGAGTGCCATCTCCTTCACAGGTTCTCCCCTGGACAACCAGGCCGCCGAACTTTCTGGGGCGGCGTGGGAGTGGGGGCTGACCCTGCCACCCTGTCTATTTTCTGGATGTCCTTACACTTGGCCACAGGGGAATGACTGGGGGAGATTTGAAGGTGTGGTGACAGCCTTTTTTGGAGGGACCTGGAGACCTGGCCTGGGCCGCCCAGTGTCACCTGGGTCTCTCACTCCCTCCAGCCTTCCTGCCCCTCCTGGGCCTCTCTCTGCTTTGCGTCAGCCATCACTTGCCGTCTCTCGATCTGGCTGTCTCTGGCTGGCTGGCCATCTGTCTCTTGATGTCTGTGTCTGCCGGGCCTTCTGACTCTGCCTGTGTTCCTGCATGTCTCACGTGCGGGCTCTCTGGCTCGGTGTGCGTGGACACACACGTCTGATGGGCTTGTGTGTCCCCCTGCCCCCCACTCTGTGCCTCTCTCTCCCTCCTTCCTGACGTTGAAGGGCGCCCCTCCCCCGGGCTGGCCTTGCCTGCAGCCCCTCATGGGGTCTCCACTGAGTCCTGAGCTGCCCCAGGCCTGCTCCAGTTTCCTTTGGGGCCAGGAGTCCGGCTGTCCAAATATTTGGCTGTCTCCAGGGTATTCCGGGCCAGCAGGGAAGAGGATGGGCGGGCTGGCTCGGGGTCTCCCCTGCCCTGGGGGGGTGGGAGGGTGGGCAGGCATGTGATGGCCTGTCCTTTGCCTCAGGCTGGCCTTTGGGGGGGAAGGAGGCCGGCCTAGTGGTGGCCCCGTGCTAAGCCGAGTTATTCTGGCTGCAGCCTCTGCTGGGGGGTATCTAAGCAAGGAGTGTCCGGGGCTCGTCCAGAGGGAAGTTCTAGACATCCGGACTTGGCCCAAATCTGAGCACCTCTTGAGTTTCGAGAAAACGTTCCCTGCCACAGGAAAATCCACCTTCCGTTCCTAGCTGTGGGCCTCTCAGATCCTCCCAAAAACCTCCGGATGCCGGGGACGCAGAGGACAGGCATGGCCGGTATACCAGGCTCTGGGCCAGCCGCCCCTCCCCGGCTGTGCCCCCTGCTGTGCCAGCCCCTCAGTGCCAGCCGGACACTCACGGCGAGGGGGCAGCAGAGGGAGGCCTGACTGGCACCTCCTGGGTCAAAGTCTGACGTGGGGACCTGCCGTGTTGCCTCCCCTGCCCCAGACACTCCCCCACCCGGCCCCACGCCAGCTCCCGCCCACCCTGGGGTCATGTGCTCTGAGGACACACAAGGCCCGGGTGTCCGCCGTGTCTGGTCGCCCATTGATCTGTTTGTCCTAGGAGTAGGGACCCCCTCCTTGGGCCCATCGAGTCTCAAGGAAGAGTGTGGCGGAGCTAGAATTGGGGTGGCCCAGATGCTCCTCCCCGGCAGAGATCTGGGTGGAGGCTCGAGGTCTCTGGGGGCCGCGGCAGCAAGTTCTGCTCTCTGACCGCACCCCGCCCCCCCACACACACACACCAGTTCAGGCGCCCCGGGCCCGTGGCAGGGGCAGCAAGGGGACTTCTTGGGCACCCAGAGCTGTCCGAGCATGGAGGGTTCAAAAACTCCTGTCCTGGGACAAGCGAGGTGCTTCCCCCAGCCTCGGGCACAGCCGCCGCCGCCGCCCGCGTGGCCTGATTCCCGGGCCTCGGAAGCTTTAATTAGCCAACCCAACACCTGCCAAGGTGTGCCTGACGGCTTCGCGCCCCGTGACGCCTGCGTGGGCGCCCGTCACCTGCTGTGCCAGCCCCGTGGCTTGTGGTACCCGCCTCCCGCCCCTTCTTATCTCGCCACCGAGCAAACAAGGCCGGGGGCAGTGGCCTGGGGGACCTGGATCAGCTGCCCAGGCTTCCGCTGGGCACGACAGACGCCGTTCTGATGACCCACTAGCGCCAGGTCAGAGTGCACCGCCTCCGCCCTGCTCCCAACACCCGCTCCTCACTCTGTCTCCCCCCCCTCCATTTCCGCCACCTCACCAGGGACAGGGGGACACCGAGGGGTTCGGAGGGAAATGCTGGGTTCCAGCCACGAAGCAAGCCAGGGCTGGGCAGGGCCTCAGACTGGTGTCCGCTTGAGGCCAGGGTCTGCAGGCAGCTGTCCCCCCCTCACCCCGCCTACCTCCTCTGAGCCCCAGGACAAAGGCCCGAGGGCCTGGTGTGATTGGAAATTGGCCGGCAGTCTGAGGGAATGACTGGGGGCTCCATGCCAGGTGGACGCTAGCGGGTCACCCCCCCCCCCCCCCCCCGTCTGAGTCCCTGGTCTCTGAGAACAGGAGTTCCCCTCCAGAGAACAGGGCTGTCCCCTCCAGAGCAGAGGCCTCCACCTCCCCTGGACCAAGAGCCCAGGCCCAGCAGTGAGCATCAGCCCCAGGCCCTGCAGAGCCAGTTGGAGGGGGGTGGGGTGCGGTCAGACCCCTCCCAGTGACACTGTGGGCTGTGGGCTGTGGGTTGTGGGCTGTGGGCTGTGGTCTTCCCTGAGATAGGGCCCAGCTGCTTAGGGAAGGGCATTGAGGTGGAAAAGGAGGCTTGTCCAGTCCTCCGACCAGCAAACTGTGAGGGCCTGCCCCAGCCTGTCTAGCACAGAGGGCCAGGCAGGGCAAGCCCCGCTCACCGCCAGCCTGCCAGCCCGTCTCTGGGGCCCAGGCCCACACCCAGGTGGGATTCCTGGGTCGGGGTGGGGCACAGGGATGGGCTGACTTCAGGAGTCGTGGCTTAGAGGATGAAGTGGGGGACCAAGTGGAGAGGGGGCTGCCCGGCTTGAGGGGGGACCACCTTTGGTGGGTGGCATGGGTGGCTCAGTTCAGTCTCGATGGGCTCCACTGTGCCCCCCGGCCCCCGTTGGTTCAAGGGGAGACCTGAGGTCACCAGGGTCCAGAGTGGGAGGGGGCGTGGAGCTGGGTTTGGAGCCCTCAAGGGGAGGCGCAGTCGTGCCCTCGGTTCCAGGCCTGGCTGACCCTCCTGGCAGAGCTCTCTCACTCCGGGTCCCTCCCTGGCCCCGGTGCTCCTGCTGGCAGGTCCAGCCTTCAGGATGTCCTCAAAGCCTGGGGGCACTGTGCCTGGGCACCTTCTGGGCATGGGGTAGGGTGGCACCCAGCCCTGGTGATGGGAGAAGGGCCAATGGGGGGGGGGCGGGTGGCAGCTAATTCCTTCGAGACTGGGCAGAGTCAGTGGTCCAGTCTCCCTTCCAGCTGGCTGAGGTCTCTGCGCTGCTGGCTGGGACTCTGGGCCTCAGGGGTCTGCTCCCTGGACGGGGTCCGCTCCTGGCGGGTGGCACCTGGGTCAGATGGGAGGCAAGCTTGGAAGGATGGCATGGCTCTGAGGCTATGTACAGGGTCAGACCTGTGTGGTCCAGAGAATGGGGCCCAGACCTGGAGCTCCCGTTTCCTGGAAGGCCCAGGAAGGGCCCTCCAGAGCGAAGCGGGCGGGCCCAGGTGTCCAGCCGTCCGGCACTGCCCCAGGCCTCCTGGCTCCTCGGGCTAGCCTCTGCGCCTGCCGATCCCAGCGCCAGCTCTCAGCCCACAGAGGGCCCTTTGTTCTGGCTGCCAACAGTGCCCGCCGGGCGGCTGGGAACAGGGCCCACAGCCCTCACCCTGTCCCAAAGCCTTCAGCCACCGGACAGTGGCATTCTAGGTTGGCCAGGAGGCCCCTGGCATGTGAGAGGGAGCAGCACAGGAAGCCATCTCCTGGTCTGGCTGGCGGAGGAGGAGATGGACCCAGGAGCAGTCCCCCAGTGCCTGGGGCTTGGCATCTGGGGCTTCTGGGGCCACTGAGCACAGCTCTGGGTTCAGGCCACCACACCCCACGGGCGCTGGCCTCATAGGCTGGTCTGGGTGGGCAGGTTTTGGGGGAAGGGGCCACCCAGGTATGGCAGCATCACCTCCGGAAAAGGGGGGCCTCCTTGGGGAGGTGGCGGGTCCGCAGGGCCCCCCTGGGGACTGGCAGTCAGCAGACGCCCTCTTGCTCCGCAGACGCCTGCGCGTCGGTCGTGGGGAGCTGAGCCATGGAGGTGCCTCTGCAGACGGAGATGGTGGACCTGGTGCCCAACGGCAAGCCCTCGGAGGGGCTGCTCCTGGCCGCCGCGCCCGCGCTGGACAAGCAGAGGTGGGCTGAGGAGGGCGGCGAGGGGCCGGGCGCCGGGCGCCGGGCGCCAGGGGCAGGGCTGAGCCCTCTGCCTGTGCTCGCAGAGTGGAGGGTTCCAGACCCAGCTGCGGCGGGGCCGGTGGCCCGGATGTGGAGGACTTCCTGCAGAAAAGCCCCAGCAAGGAGCTGCACTTCAGTGACGTGAGCCGGGGGAGCAGTGGGGGCTGGGGGCGTGGCCCGGTGGCCCGAGGAGACCCCCGTGAGGGGCAGTGGACGTGCCACTGCCCGAGCCCTGCTGACCCCCAGGCCTCTCTCCTGGCCCCTGCAGTTCGAGGGGAAGACGTGTTTCGGGATGTCCGTGTTCAACCTCAGCAACGCCATCATGGGAAGCGGCATCCTGGGGCTGGCCTACGCCATGGCCAATACGGGCATCATCCTCTTCCTGTAAGTGCCCCACCCGGCACCCCTATGCAAGTAGCCACCCAGTCCACTCCCGTCCTCAATCCAGACCTCCTCACTGCCCAGCACGGCCTCTGAGTCCTGCACCTGTCCTTCCCCTGAGTCCACCGGAGAGGCCAGATCCTGGGGTTCCTGTGTCCTCCGGGGGGCTCTGTCCTGCAGCTGAGGATTCAGGGACGAGGGTCCTCAGAGCAGCCCCCCAGCAGCTGCCCTTCTGGGTCAGGTTCCACCCTGGGCCACTCGGGCCCGCTGACCTTGTCCTGCGCCCCTTAGGGGTATGTATGAAGCCCGAGTCTCCCTGAGCCGCCTGTGTCCTTTCTCCTTCCCCAGGCTCCTGCTGACCGCTGTGGCCCTGATGTCCAGCTACTCCATCCACCTACTGCTCAAGTCCTCGGGCATCGTGGGTGAGCTGAGAGCCAGGCCTGCAGCCGCGGGGGCAGGAGGGTGGGCGGTGTGTGCTGGGGAGTCCCTGATGACCGTGCCGACCCCCCTGTCCCCACAGGCATCCGTGCCTACGAGCAGCTGGGCTACCGTGCCTTCGGGACCCCCGGGAAGCTGGCAGCAGCTCTGGCCATCACGCTGCAGAATGTTGGAGGTGGGACCAGCGGGGTGGCCCCGGGTGGGAGCCTGGCTCTTTGGCTGGCTGGTTCGCCTGACCGACCCCAGGGCCTGCTGGCTCCTCTCCCCACAGCCATGTCCAGCTACCTGTACATCATCAAGTCTGAGCTGCCCCTGGTCATACAGACCTTCCTGAACCTGGAGGAGAAAACCTCGTGAGTCCCAGAGGGACAGGGTCCTTGGGAGAGGGGGAGGCCCTTGTCCACCCTCCAGGTCCACCCACAGCCCTGGGGCCACACTGGGTTGGGGAGAGATGAGTGAAAGCACCAGGGACGGCTGAGCCCAGGGCACAGAGAGCCACCAGCTGTCACCCCACACGTTCCTGACACACCAGGAGCCCCTGAGCGGTGGGGTGGTCTGGAGAAGCCCTCCCGGCTCCGGTGGGCCCCGGACTCTGAGCTTTATCCATTAGGGGATGGAGAACGAACGGGAGCCTGCAGGCTTAGCCCTAAGTACCTGCTATTCCTGACCATGGCTTGGGGGTTAGCACCCCCGCCTCCCTCCCCACTACCCAGAACTTAAGCCCACAGTGTCCCAGTTGCCTATCCCTTTCGCCAGCCCTGCCTGGCGGTGGCCAGCTCTGTCCTTGACTGCCCAGTCTGGACCAGCAGGGGGCGCTGCCAGGCTGCGGGCAGGGGGGAAGTGGGCCTGAGACCCTCTCCCCAGAGTTAGTCTTGGGATTTGCCCTCGAAGGGTGGCCCATCCCCAAGAATGATCACACATTTAGCAGATCCCTGAGACCCTCCTCCCCCATGACTGGGTCCCTTAGTCCGCCCTCTTTCTCTCAGCACCCCCACTGCCGAGCAGCTGAGTCCACAGCAGTGTGTCCTCAGCAAGGACCTGACCCTAAGGGTTCAAGGCCAGAGCCTCCCTCTCTCTGTGCCCTTCACCACCCCAGGGGCGTGGGGTGGGGGGGACGGGGATGCTCGGGGCAGAGGATTCAGACACCTCAGGGGCCACACGGGTGACAGCACTGCTGACTGATTTGGGGAGGGGGTCCCGCTGGTCTGGGCAGGGAGGACTCGGACTCTAGTGCTGTCCCGTCCCCACAGGGACTGGTACTTGAATGGAAACTACCTGGTGATCCTGGTCTCCGCCACCATCGTCCTGCCCCTGGCGCTGATGCGGCAGCTTGGTGAGTGGGGGCCGGGCATCACCCCAGGGGGGGTGATGGTGGGCTGTGGGGGCTGTCCAGCCTCATGACCCCCCACCCCCACCCCCTTCGTAGGCTACCTGGGTTACTCCAGTGGTTTCTCTCTCAGCTGCATGGTGTTCTTCCTCGTCGCGGTGAGTTACGCGCCCCTCCCCAGCCCCCACCTCCCCCCCCCACA